>JAXIUT010049414.1:0-11188 GCA_035586675.1 Eurytoma californica | reverse complement strand
TGGCTACAAAGCAGACGAACTCGGCGTGCCTTGCACGTTTTCGACTATCAATTACAAATTGGTCGCGAATTTTCGTCTCATTAGGAAGAAAAATAGTATACATTACACGGGACGAACGTGGATCATTCGTCCCAGCGGAGTGATTGCCCCCCGAGGCGAAGCCGAAGCCTAGTAAAGTAATGTACTATTTGGTCATATGGTCAATGTGAGGCCTCCACGAAATTTTACAGTCAAGTACGATCTCAAGATTCGTGACAGTTTTAGAGAATGGGATGCAGGCATCTTCTCCAAGGTCAATCATCTTGGGCTCCTCGTCAAAATAAAAATCACGAGTAAATCGCTTGCTTTAAATTATTAAATTATTATTAAATTTAAGAGATGCACCTGCAGCCCACCGTGAAACCGTCACAGCCGCACATTGTAACGCACGCATACCCTCTTCAATATTTTCCTTAAAAACTTGAACATAAATTTGCAGATCGTCTGCATAGAAAATATACTTGATGCAACTCTCATCAAGGGTGTCACGTAAGTCATTTATGTACCAGCAGAATAATAAAGGCCCCAGGACTAATCCCTGTGGGACTCCTAGATTGGTGTATAGCCATGTGGAGGAACCTTTCGATTGGCTAGTGACACATTGCAGTCTATCAGATATATAGGAGTTTATCCACAAACGAGCAGCCCTGGAAAAACCCATCAACCTTAACCTCTCGAGAAGACGAGCGGGAGAGATTGTATCAAACGCTTTACTAAAGTCAAACTGTAGAAGTAGCGTAACATATTTCTTGTCGATGCCTACTCTTATGTCATCAGTTAATTTTAGCAACGCTGTCTGAGTCGAATGACCCTTTTTAAAACCGGTTTGTAGGGGATCTAGTAGTTTTTCGCTCTTAAGATAACCCTGTATCTGATCATGGGCAATCTTTTCGAGAACTTTGGAAATAAAGCAAAGGATGGAAATTGGCCTAAAGTCGGAAGGACCATTAGGTGCAGCACATTTTTTAATTGGTGTTACATGTGCCTTCTTCCAAAGATCCGGAAAGATGCCTTTTGCGAAGGAGGAGTTGAATAGCCACACTAGATGTGGTCCTATTACTGGTAAGGCTTTTGCAACTACACTCTGTGGTATGCCGTCATCCCCGCGAGTTTGTGATGAGAAGTGAGCTATGGCAAGAATTACCTCTACCAAGTTTGTGTCTCTGAAGCAGAATCCTTCAGAGCTTGCCGCAGAAATTATGTTTTCACGGAGCTCACTCTCACCCACGGGGGAAACCGACACGCCAACGAAATGCCTATTCAATTCATCAGGCGACAAGCCATTCAAGTCCTCCCCCGAGTTATTTAAGAGTCCCAGATCTATAAGTTCTTTCCAGACGTTGCCGTGTTCTAGGGCATCAAATAAACGGTTGTGATAATATTTTGTTCGCGCATCAGTTACCCGAGCGTCTACTGTTTCTCGAAGAGCCAGAAACTCATTAAGGAAGGCACGGTCCCGAGTTCGTCTGTAGCGTTTGTACAGAGCGTCCCGTTTCCGTTGCACCAAGGCAATGTCTTCACTAACCCACGGCAGTTGACCTTTCTTTTGCTTAAAAATTTTAATTGGTGCCAGATGTTCTATGGCAGCCATCAGGTTAGTGCAGAGATTGCCTAAGGCAATGTCAGGGTCATTTAATTTTTCGGTCAACTCAGCAGAAATTATTCCCCGATAATTCCGATATTCTACTGTTTTAGTTATAACATGCTGAGATTCACTCGCGAGTTTAATATGTATAATGTTGTGTCCGTTCTGATAATTCGATGGAACGTTTTGTGCGTCGAGGATGGTCTCGTTTTCATCGACAAGAATTAAGTCAATCCATGTGTGAGACGGGGTGTATGATACGTCGCACCATGCTGAGCCACCTGCAATGACAGTTCTGTCATCAGTTTTCGAACAAATTGTGCTTCACTACTATTGCCTAGCAAGTCAGCATTAAGATCTCCCGTTATAATTTTACGATTGTAGTAGGAGCTTAAATCTCTTAGTTTGCAAATTAAGTCCGAGTTCTTGACGAACGAGATACCCGGAGGTCTATATATGACTGACACCAGCAGTGGGTCAGAGTTGCCATTTTTAACAGAACAAAATAAATATTCAGGGATCCCTGGTTTACCGACAGTACATGTATTTAACGATGATATTATTTCGCACTTCCAGCTTTCCCGAACGTAAAGGGTAATTCCTCCCCCCTGCAAGTTTCTGACCTGTCGAAAAACTTTAAATCCATTTATTTTGACCGTACTGTCAGAGACAGACGGGCTCAACCTGGTTTCAGCCACACCAAAAAAGGAGTAGGCCGGATTATCACATAGAAATATGCGAATTTGATCAATGTGCCTTTTAAAAGAGGTCGAATTGATGAAAAATGCTTTCAGAATACCCCGATTCTCTTTTGGCCGTTCAGAAGAGAATTTTTGTAGTCATTGCTCTGGAGTCGCTTTACTGCTGTCTTCAACTATTTTTACTCTTTTCAATTTCGGACTTTTTTTATTTGTTCTTGTTCGTTTTATTATTATTATTATTATCTTTATTTTCATTATTATTGGTTTTGTCATCCTTTTTATTTTTATTTATATTTTTGTTTTTTGATTTATCTACTTTTGTTTGGGTATTCCTATTTTCTGTATTGCGGATTAAGTTATCCAGGTCCGACTTATTCAAGAAAGTGTGTGCTTTCTGCCCATCTCGCTGCCTGGCTAAGAACCTGCCCGCGTTATGCCAAACATACTTAAAGCCTAATTTTTTGGCATGATTTTTTAGGTTTTTGAAAAGTATGTATTTGCTTTTTTCCAGATAATCATTTATAAAGATTTTCGGTGCATTTGTAAAGCTTCCAGGTTATTGCCCAAGCAGCTCATATTTCAGATCCTGGGCTGTGAAGTTAGTGATCTTTCGCTTTGCTTTGAAAATTTCTGTTTTTAATTCTCTTCTGAACAGCTTAACAAGCAATGAGCATGCACCCCTTGGACTGTCACTGAATTCTGGCTCATTCGTTGACGCTTCCGATGTGTCCTTTTGTAAGTTTGGGATGCCACCACTGGGCGTTATTAGAGATAGCCTCGTAACCATTGCTATATCATTTCTGGTAAGGGATGGCAACAGTGTTCCGAGAACAACATAGCTGAAATCCTCCAATGACATATCCTGGGGAATACAGTTTGTGGCACTAGTGATCACCAAGCTTACGTCCTCGGTCCCATCACCATCCCTGTCAGAAAAGTGTGATTTATCTCTATCTTCGGTGTTCCCACTAACTTCAGTATACGGTATATCATTTGACGTTTCCACAAAACTATCAGTGTGTTCAAATTCACAGGTAGTGAAATCTGTGACAGTTTGCTCTATAGTCGCTACCCCGGTACCGAAATCAGCAACTTTAGCTTCTAGATTAGAAAATTCTTTATTAACCAGTTCACGTAAATTTTTAAAGCTTGTGTCCAGTTTATTGTAATTTTTGTCGATCTTAGGGATCACATTTGTCAATTCTGTATTAATTTTTTCAATCGAACTATCAATTTTTTGAACTGACTGATCCAACCTATCCTGCCTTGACACAATCTGAGCCAGATTACTGTTGTGGTAATGGAGCTTACATTCAATGTTTTGTAATCTTTCATTGACGCTTTTCAGGCAGCTCTCGAATTCTGGCAGGTTAGCAAGAGCAGCTTGAATTTTCTCTAGTTCACGAAACATTGGTGCATTAGCATCAGGAAGGTTAGATTGGTCAATTCGATTCAATTGGTCTCGTTTCGGGGTAGCCATTATAGAGCCATCTCTTTTTTGCGCTAAACTTGATGTATTCTTTTTGGTTATTAATGAATTATTTTTCTTTAGCGTTTTTAGGCAGTCTTCGCAGGTGTAGGTTTTTAACATATTCGGCGTTCTTCCATTGATATCTTGATTAAGAGTCATTACGCAACAAATATCATGATAGGTTTTTGTGCACTTGTGGTATCTAAGAATAGTGCCATTTTTTCTATTCACTTTTCTGCACTTCTTCCTACTGCAGACCAGTATCACAGAGCACTGTAGTCAATATTAAGTCAGACAGAGTCAAACATAATTAACATCGATAAGTAGTTTAAATCAATACTTGATCATCCACAGGAATGTGACTTAAATAGCGCAAACTTAAAATAAATATTTTTCTACTGTGTAATAAAGTGCAGAAGTGAATAGAAAATTATTTATATTATAAAAAATTGCTGACAGAGTGCCCAAATAATTGAAAAATAAGTTAGCAGTTTTTAAATTGACCGCCTTACTCGAATGGTACTTGAAAATTTAGCAGTGATGACATCTGTCGGCCGAAACAAAAAACTTCAGCTGGATTCTCCGTCGAGTGCGTGGATGGTGTTGAAGCCGCGACGCCAAGTGTGGTAACCGAACCTCAAACGTTCAGCGTGGCAACCTAACCTCAAACTGGAGGTCGCATACCTTGTTGTAAATTATGGCAAGTCCAGCGAAGAAAAAGTTGAAATTTATTGTTCAACGCTGGCTTGCATATGAGACGCTTGCAAGTACTACCTGAAACAAAACGCCCGTGGGCAGAAAACTGCAGTAAACTCCTTATTTCGTAGAACTGTGTAAAGCACGTCAGGTAATACTCACTTATCGGCGGAGAGCCCCCATGGGGTTTAGGAACGGAAAGGGAGAATGAAAAAGTTACAGCATTTTTGTCACCTTTTTTTAATTAGAAAAAGTAAACATTTAAAATAACATTTTTCATTTTAAAAGTATATAAAAAAATATTTTATTTAAAAAACACTCACAAAAAAGTTACAATAAAAACTACACTAAAGTAAAAAACTTACAAAAACGTATATTAAAAACTTAAAACTACACTAAAACGAATCGTTGAACGTCATAAAAATTGGTTCCTTGAGATCCTGCGGCTGTGGTTATTTGGTGTGAAGCCGGCACTGGGGCACGACATTATCGCACTGAGGCGACATTAGCACCTCTAATAATTGCATCGAAGATACTTTGCGACACAAGATATTTTCGTACCGCCAAAATGAAGCTGTGTTGTAATATCCGCGAAACGAAAACGTCACTGGGATACATAATTTGTCCTCGCTCTCCGGTGATATCCTTTGAAGCCGCATAAGAGAGGAGGCATATTTCTTGCGAAGATTTTCTTTCGCTCGCTCGTATTTGCTGTGGAAGTCGTTGATCTTCGCTATCAGCGGCTGCAATCCGGTCTCACGAACTATGCGACATAACGTCGCATTCTTTTCACAGTCCTTATACATGCACCTTGTCCAGAACCTCACATCGCTGGCCTCGAAGACGAAATGGGAAGGGTGCTTCGTGCAAATATTCCGTGATGTCGAGCAGGTCGGCGTATTTATTCACCCACTTCCCTAGCTTTTGCCAATTTTTTGCACAGCGTAGCGTTAAGCGCAGCCACGTCATTTATTAGCTGCATCCTTAAAATGCCCGTAAGCATAAAATGCAGCTGATGGTCGTGTTGGCGCCTACTGCACTCCTTGTTTGAACACGCGAACATTTTAAAAAACAGGGAAACTGAAGACCGAAAACTTTGAAAACTTCCGTGCTGGCTGAGAGCTGGCTGCGGAATGAGCACAGTTCGAATATCTTTCGGCGTGTTTAAATAGTATATTACATACCTAGGCCAGTAAAATAAGAAATGTATCAGATCACATGTAATTGTCGGTGGAGGCGAAGCCGAGGTTGACGAACATGTGATCTGAAGCTTTCTTTATTAGTGGCCAAGGTATGCATTTTATTTTTCTACTCGACAGTACCAGAAAGCGTCAACTTCAATTCGCGCAGCGGCCAGGAAGTGACACTTTCTGGCCGGAGGGTAGAAAAAAGTTTTTGTCGGTGGGAGCGATAATTTTGGAGTATTATATTGTCCGTCAAGGCTTGCTGACTTTGTCAGCCAAAAATCCGCAGCGGCCAATCGAACGAGGTACAATAACATGTGTAAGTAAAAAGGCTCAGGTTGTATTACTCACCGATGCCCGAGCGCTTTTCGCTGTAGAACAATGCTAATAAAGCCTTTCCATAAGCAGACTTTTTTTCACGCTGTACGTCGCATTTCAGCAGCGGCGAGATCCTCGCAGGTAGAGCTTACGCCCGAACCGTCCCCGCGGAGGTTGCACCACGCGAACCGGAACTTTCTCTAGACTATCCGGACGACGCCGTGCTTAAGCCCGTCGATGAGACGGATTACTCTTCCTCGGATAACGAGGAGAATGACACCCGTCGCGGTTTATTAGTAGCTGTGCGTAATTTTGCCGAGCCTCGTATACCTCTTCTTCAACTAATAAGAGAAACAACTGAGCCGGGCGAAGCGGCGGATGCTGCTGCTATTGTGTCGTTTTATTCGCGACGAACCACACCGCGCGAGCGAGAAGGTCATCGCGTAGGGGACAGGACTCGTCTAGTCTACGAGAGTTTCGACAAGCACAGCATAGTAGACCGTCGGGTGAATGAAGGTAAAGTATCAAACTTTCTATTAATGGTCATAATTTCGTGAGAAAAATAAATATCTTTTGTTACAATTTCAGTCATTCGGCAATACGAAAATACGGGTGAGCTCCCTTCTATGAATGATCATAATTACTTGATTACTTATATGAGGAGAGAAAGAAATTGTCCGAGCGCGCGCAAGAATTGCGGTGGATATTAACATGACGGACGACGCGGATTCGGCTTTGCACGCCGACGAGAGTACGACCGAATTACTCCAACTCTTTCGCGAAAGTTTACACGATTTTTGGGAGCCGTGATATCCTACATTATATATAAATGGATAAAAAAGCCTGAATTTGTAACAAAAAAAAATCTTTTACATTTTATTAATCGAAACCTCATCTTATCCTCCCCTAAACATTTCTGCAGGCAGTCAAGGGGCAGATGATGCGGTGCGTGGCTAAGGTAACACACCGCGCGTGAGTGAGGGTGGTGACGACGAAGGCGGAGAGAGAGGCGATGCAGCGCGTGAGATCGAGAGCGCTGACGAAGACGGAGTGAGCGGTTTGCAACGGGAGTACGGTGTAGATTTCTCTATACCTTCATACTTAAAACTTCCTGATAAGCAGAGCGTCCGGGTAAAAGATTCGTTCTCGAGGGAGAAATATCGCAAAGCTTGGAACGTTTCCGTGCAAGCGGAAAAAAACTGGCGATGCGAGTCACGAAACCGACGCGCGGTGCTAATCCTCTGGCTAGAAGCTGCTATTAGCGATATTCACGCTTACATCGTTCTTTTAGAGTCCCTAGAAATTCAGAGTCTGGCCACTCATCCCCTCCACCGCACCTTTGCCCTCATTAATGGCGGACACTTCAGGCGGGCTATAACGGCTGTCACGTTTGTTTTGATTCGTTCGTAGCTGAATAGTTTAATCGCGCGTTTTGTGCAAAAAAACAGCGTTCGAAGGTCAAAGAAGGGAAAAACAGTAAAAATATTACATTATTATATTATTAATATTATTTTATTATATAAAATAATAAGATAATTAATAATAATAATTAATAATAATTATTTATTATTTATTATTAATAATTATTAATATATTATTAATTTTATATTTAATATTATTTTATTATATTTTTTTTATTTATTTATTTATTTTTTTTATATTACAGTATTTATTTACTCTAATATAAAATGATTTCAGATTCACTATGACGGTGTCCTGCTGTCTTCCTGGATGCAAAATGCTTCGGAAAAAAGGAATCACATTACACATGGCTCGAATTCCGAGGAATGAAATGAGAAACAAGTGGATTTCCTTCATTTCTTTAAATACATCTCGACCAGAATGGCAACCAGGTCTAAATTCAGTTGTTTGCGAGGTACCTATTATTACTCATTTTTCATTAATAATTAGTCATTGAAAATTAAGTCAAATATAATATACGCAATTGTTTATAATACTATTTATTCTTTTGTCGAATAGAATTGCTTAAGAAAGTTGAGTTGATATTTGTTAATATATTAAATGAGGTAGACTATATTATATTGATAACAATTATGTACTAAATGGTAATACATGCATCTTTGCAGTTACATTTCACTGGTAATATGTGGGAAAAAGAACGTGTCGATGGAACCCGAAAACTGAAGTGTTCTGCATTCACCAACAACTTTGCAGGCTTCAAGGTACTATTAATATTCAAATTATGATTTTTTTAGTTCTAAGACTAATTCTCATTATGTATGTATGCATTTTTACGTTATTAGACCATTAATAAGGATTGAACAATTATAGCTTACGAATGCAAGTGAAGTTCTTCACGCCATTATTCAAAATTCACAGTCCCTTGGATGTGTCGTGACTGAAAGTGAATCCATTAATGACATTGATACTGCAGAAGCAACGGAGACAACACCTAATTATCAACACAATCGAAATGTAAGTTCGTGTGCACTCACGTAATTTACGTTCACAATGCTATGATATTTGATAATTTACGAAGATGGTTCACTTGCAGCATTCGAAATCAATTGATGTTACTCCAATTGAGTTTCATGAAAGTTCGTCACTATTGCTCAATGTGTCATTAGTTGAACCAATGAACTCAAATCATAAGCCGACTCAGGAAACGTACATAAAAGATTTGGAGATGAAATTGGCTGGCAGGAAACAAAATTAGCAGATGGAAGTAGCAAACTTGGAAAGGCAAGTGCGATTCTCCGCACGACAGCAAAACAAAAGTCAATGTGGCGCCATATATATACAAAGCAAAGGAGAGATAATATGAAATTAAAACAGCAGCTTTCGCACATGATTTCTGCTACAAGAAGAATCTTCTCTGATGACCAGATACTGGCCTTGATTAGAAAATCTTCAAGGGGAGTGCAATGGTCAAATGACACAATCAAAAAAGCTCTTAGGCTTAAATTCGCTTGCGGTTCAGCTGGTTACACCGAGCTACAAACACAGAAGATTCCTCTTCCATCGGAACGGACTCTGCGAAGAAAATTATAGGGTATAGACTTCGAGGAAGGCATTTGTAATGGAGCTTTTCAGCAGCTACATGAAGATGTAGAACATTTCGAAGACGATAGGACCATGGATGCTGTACTGAGTTTAGACGAAATGGTAATACGACCATCGCAGGAATTGGATCCTTCAACAAAAAATTTTGCGGGATATCATCTTTTCGTACAAGCAAAGGTATGTAATTCCCTCGTTAATTTGTTTATACCAAATTAATTTACAATCCACTGTATAATTTGATAATTTTTTCCTTATCCCCTTTTTTCTATTTCATATGTACGAGATTTCAATACTCATGCTACTCATGGATTGATATTTATGTTGTCCGGAATATTCTCACGTTGGAAATATACCGTAGCATATTACTTCACACCTGACAGTATGCTTGGAGAAGACCTTAAACCAATTGTAGAAGCAATAATAGAACGCGCAGAAGAAATAGGCTTTTGCGTTGATTTAATTGCAAGCGATATGGGGTCTGTAGATGGGGCGATGTGGAAAGCATTCGGAGCGTGCATTGCTGGTCGATATTCAAAAATCATATGTAATAATTCTATTTCCCATCCACGCGATTCTTTTCGAAAATTATGGTTTTGTCCAGACTCTGGGCATTTGTTCAAGAATCTCAAATGGGCCTTGAGAGAACAACACGACCGTACGTTGCGAGCACATTTCTGAGCATACTCAGTTTCAAACAAGATCGGAATTATTCCAAAAAGGCGTCGGGTGGCTACTGTGTTGCGAGCGCGAACTCGGCCAAAAAATTATACACGCGGACGAACGCGCGAGTACAGACTGCCTGAAGAGATCATACTCGACGTATTTTACCAGAAAAAACGATACTCGAATGATTTGCGGGCGAAACTTTAACGAGGCTTACGCGAGTACGCAGGCGAAGATTGAAAAACTAAAATCTTTCGGGTATAAAGTTTACCCCGACGAATACTCGCTACCGCTCGTGACTTTGCTAGGGAATATAACTGACGAGCTAAAGACGACGCATATATCAAAACATTTATTTCGGGAGGGTCAAAATTTTACGCTTATCGCGGAGTAGCCCCGACTAGGGATGAAACTTTCGATTGTTGCAAGGTAAACGTAATTGTTTTAAATTTTACCAACTCTTTAAAAATAAATTTTAATAGTATAAAAAAGCTAATCGAACAATACGTTCAAGAAAAACTCGAAGCCATTGAACTAGAGTTTCATTCATAAGACGCTTACCCACTCACGAGACCATCGCGTAGCTTTGCTTCGCAGCGCTGATGGAGCCCTCATCAGGTGCATATGTGAGTGAGCGTTGAACGAACTGAAAGAAGTCGTCGAGTTGAAACCCTCGAAAAAAAAGATTGGCTAAGCACAAGGCTGTACTGCGAAAACTCGTCAGCACACGCGGACGCGGAGCATTGGCCGGGGGGTTATTCACTAACTTTAACGTGCGCTAAGCGTTATTACAACGAGCGCCTCAAAAATTCGTTATTTATTTGTAACTTTATCGCAAAAAATGTCGATAATAATTTAACACGAATTTTAAAATGGAATTAAATGAATTTGAAATTTCAATAATACTTTTAAATATAAATAAATAAATAAATAGAAATAATTTGACGATTTAATATTAAAATGTTATTCGTATATATAAATGTTTAGTATATAAATAAAAATACATAAAAATATGTTAAATAAAAAAGATGTGACACATTACTTATGACATTTTTGAAATTACTTTTATTTATAATATTTTATAAATAATACATTAAATAATACATGAATGGTTTAAGCTGGCAAAAAAATGAAATATAATATACATAAACTTATTTTTAAACTGTCAAAACATTTAGTTTGATCTTACTGTATACTTTATAGTACAACACTACTTTAGAGAACAGAAAAGTTTATTGGAAAACAATATACTATCTATAAATAAATATAGATGGTCATGTTTAAAAAAAATAAATAAATACATTAGTTATTTCATTAAAATAGAATGAAACAAAATGAATTTGCATTAGTTTTTCTTATAATTCCAAAATTATTTTGTCATCGCTATCGTCATTTATAAATGAATTTAAATCAAAAATATTTTTTTCTTTAATTATCTGCAGTGACTCATTTTTCATTGTTAAAATCATTTGAAATCCTTCCACTATAACATTCCTGATTTCCTTTA
>JAXIUT010049403.1:0-11189 GCA_035586675.1 Eurytoma californica | reverse complement strand
GAGCGGTCGGGCCATTCGACGAGGTACCGAACGAGCCTCCCTCTTTCTTCCGGCCTCAGACTCTCCGTACGTCGGCGGTCTTGCCGGGGCAACTCCCACGTCCCGCGGAATTACGCCCGTTAGGCGAGGGCTCGATCCGGCACGGCTGTTGGCAGTGCGGAGGGAAACATAATTTCCGGGATTGCCCTTAAGAGCTGGATGCCCGGAAGTTTTGTTTCCGTTGCGGCACCCCGGGCGTCAGTTGTGAGAGAAAACAATTTAAAGGCGAGGGAGTCGCCTGGGTCACTCAGGGCTGCGCGAGTGTGTAGATATGCGTGTGTGTGAGTAAAAAGCGCCAAGATCTTTTGTATGGGTAATGGGCTTCAGAGCCATCGCGTACCGTTGCATCCCGTGACCGCCGGACGACGAGTCATGCAGGTTGCTGAGGCGCGAAGCCCAGTAGGGCGGTCGGTAGGTTTTGCCGTCTGCAGGAGCTGGAGAAAGCCCCATACAGCCGAGGGTGAGCTGGGGCACCTTACGTAGAGCAAAGCTCCGCGGGTTGAGGCTGGCAACCCGACGTTTACCGGCTGGGGTGCGCCGCTCGAGACGTGCCCGAGTACCGTCCTGCGACCGTAAGGAGCAGCGTGAACACGGTACAGCGTTGACTGAATTGAATAAAATTAAAATTAAATTAAATTAAATTAAATTAAATTAAATTAAATTAAATTAAATTAAAATTAAAATTAAATTAAATTAAATTAAATTATTGATTAAATTAAATTAAATTATTGATTAAATTAAAGTTCCTAGTTTATCTCAGAAAAGGGCGAACGATATTTACCACTTATTTAATGTAAATGAGTGAAAATATTAACAAATCGTACAGTTTGTAGACTGTGGGAAGGGATGAGCAGATGAGGGGGAGCCTCGCGCGGAGAGAGGCGTCCCGCTTTCCGCGCTCCGTTACGGGTTTCTGTCAAACTTCCTTGAATATCTATTCGAATGGCGTGACTTGAAGATTATTAAAATGATGTAAAGTTTATTAAAATTTTTTATTTGTTTAATTTGTTTGAATAAGAATAATGGAATATGAATAATTCAATTATTACTATTGAAAAATTATTTGGTTGATTATAAAATAAAAGTTTTCTGTTATGCACTCACAAGTTATTTAAGTTATTAAATCCAATTCCATTCTCTCTGTTTTCCTCTAACAAGTTAAAACTGAATACATTTTGGTTGATCCAAGCACTTCGAAAATAATTTTGGGGCTGAAAACGACTATTTAGAAAAACATTTTTAGTTTTTTTTTCTGAAAGAAAAGTTCATTATCATTTGACGAAAAGTTCATTAAGAGGAAAGTAAAAAAAAACAATCGATCTCAACGAACCAGTATGCGTTTATTTAGATGCCAACGTTTCGATGATGTTTATTATCATCTTCATCAGGGCTATAAAAATATAAAGATGACAAGAATTAAAATAAGTACACACACATAATTTCTTAAACAGATGCTCAAAAGAGAGCCAAACGCTGGATAGGAAACTGACCTTTTTAAATAAAATCTAGTAAAACACAGTTCGCCGATTGTCAAGGATTTTTTCTGGTATGCAGTGCCAAGTCGCTGAGGTTCTTTGATTGGAATTAATTGAACAAATTAAATACAAATTTAGAATGATGTTAAATCGCAACTTTAGTAACTCACCTTTCCATAATAACGTTCGAGGAACAATAAAAGAAAAGGTGCGAGGAAAGCCGGTATTTATACTGTTGTCCCCACCTCTTCCCACCTCTTTTTTTGCGTGGAGCAATCTCATCCAGAGTCTCAGCCAAACCCGATAAAAGCACAGGACTTTAGGAAAGGACCCGTCCTGTTTCGAAGAGAAGATATGACCCAGCACGAAGACACCGATATATCTCTCGATAGTTCGGACGAAGAAGTAGCAAACCCCAAGGACAAATCTATACGATATCGACCTCGCATAATTGAAAATGTGACCCTCGTAAAACCAAATCATAGTCCGATAGTGATACTAGATAGAGAAGCGGGAGCAAGACTCGAAGACTGGGACGATCCACCAATAAGTACAACTGCTGCGGGAACACCACGGTTGTCACCTTTTGCCAGACTGCGGTAGTCATTGGAAAACAACGAAGACAGATTCAGAACGCAATTGATAGTAGACGTCGAAGAGTGCAAACAAGCTGAGAGGGTTGGAGTACAAATTAAAGTGTGGGAAACGCCAGAAGCCCGGGAGAAAGATAGACCGCCCGAAGAAACTCCGCGAAGCCCGTCTGTAACTCGCCAGGATTCTAGTCAGGTTAATGAATTCGTACCCCAGTCATCAATGGCACTGAATGTTCTGAATCTATAGAAAATATTGAAATCGATAATAACACCGCAAACACCCAAGGTTCTACCACCTTCGCCCCTCACTCCCCTGCCCAGGAGAGCAGACCACATCCATTGGGAACGGAGCCCATATCAACTACCGCTCAGCCAAACGTTAAAACAGAATCACAGGAAAGAAT
The DNA here is from genome assembly GCA_035586675.1 of Eurytoma californica. Classification (NCBI taxonomy): domain Eukaryota; kingdom Metazoa; phylum Arthropoda; class Insecta; order Hymenoptera; family Eurytomidae; genus Eurytoma; species Eurytoma californica. Next base: position 8,678 of record JAXIUT010049403.1, on the reverse strand, counting down.
GGACGTATCAATCGATACATCGTTCCTTTCACACGGTACCCCGTCACCTCTTACGTCAGAAACTCCTGCCGGTACCCCTTCAGCCACTATTGACCGGGGCTTATAAAGATTTTATGTTCATTCGGAACATGAACAATGTGCTCACCCCACGTTAACTTACGTCGCGATACGGACATCAGTAACGAGATCCCGGGAAATTGCTTATTTTACTCCCTTATGAAAATATTAAACCTAGACATGACCGTGGGATAGTTAGAAAATAACTGCTAGAAAGCCGAATTCTTTTGGACTGCGGGTTTTCCGAGGACACTCGCAGCATCCTGGCTTCGAAAACGCAATATGGCGATATCGAATGCGTGTACATCTTCCCTCGGGAGTTTAAGCAAAACCTATATGTGCACTTTGGCGATAAGATCAAGTACTATTATTGTAAACAAAACGATAACGATGATTTCATACATCTGCACTTGATATCGATGCACTTTACACAGTATGTAAGGACCCTTGAAATACAAAATATAAACGTGAATCCTCGAGAAATACGCAGGGATGACTCCCCTGACCATACCAGCGGATACGAAGGGCGAACTACCACGATCGCTGCTCATGAGCTAACATCATCGTCTAGGCCAGAGCCTGAAAAATCTATGGCACGAGACCTAGTATCAGAAGCACGATCATCGGGCCAGATACTCCTGTTGAGAAAAGAGTAAATTTAGCTTCGTCATACAGTGCGCTTAAACGTATGATTGAGCATCACTGTACAAGTTGAGTGTAACTATACAGTCCGAGCGTGAGCGAGTGAAATGTCGCGCACGCGACAATTAGAACATACCGAACTCTCAAGCGGAGCGGCACGCGGTGCCTAGAGCGGCATCAAAGTCAGCTATGTAAATAGTTTTATATATAAGAAATAAAGTAATATCGCAACTTCACTATCCAATTTTATTATTGTTTAAACAATTCCCTTGGCTACAAAGGAGCGACGAGATTGAACATTTCACGAGTGTGCAGGTGCTAGACGAGCATCCTTTGGCTTACTTCGAAATTCTCGTTTATTTCTTGTCATCGGACATGTTCCTTGACACCGAGATTTAAACGCATTAGTGGAGCGAGAATATATCCTCCCAGAGGAGATGGTTAACATCGCACGAGGTAGGCGAAATTATGGACTCCATGCACAGGGAAAAGCATCTGTTCGGTGTCGTTGTAAAAACCCGTTGCATCCAGATATAGTCAAGTGTTAGCGAACCCTACGAAATCTAGCAGAAAAACACGAATTAACATCGATCGTTATAGTTTGAGATATAGGCATACTCACTCTGAGTGATTGGAATTGTCTACTAGAACAATGCCAAAAGATATTCAGAGGAAAAGAGATATGGATAGGATTCTTTAAGAATAATTTACCCGTCCCTTGCGTAGAGGACCGATACCGTTAAATAAAAGAATTTCATGAGTCGGTCATAGGAGAATACAAAGGCTTAACCAAAACTTATGCCAAAATCCCCAGCGAATATTATTGGCGGAATATGAAAGCCAATGTGAGACAATTCGCAAGAGGCTGCAACAAATGCCAAGCCATCAAATTAACACGGGTAAATACTAAATTGCACACGCTTATTAATGACACGACAGTAATATATTATGCTCACCTTACAGGACAATTCTGCATATTGTACGCTGCGGGGCACGCTAATGCACAAGAAGTCGCGAAGATTTTGTTTATCGCTTATTTTGGATCACCCACAACTATGATTAGTGATCAAGGATCGCATTTCATGAATGACCTATTAGAAGAATTCACGAGAATATTTCACATTAATAAAGTTTGCGCAACTGCCTATCTTCCCCAATCGAACGGAGGGATAGAGCGCATACATCACACACTAACCGAGTACAATAAGGTTTTCGTGGAAGGTCAAGAAGAATGGGATCTCATGCTGCCATTAGCACAACAACACTCCTACAACCTAATGGAGCACGAAGAAACTGGTTGCACTCCCCATGAGACAGTATTTGACTAACGAGCACGTACACCATCTAGCTTCCCTCCTAAGGAACGCCTAATGATATATGATGCATACCTCGCCGAAGCCATATCCGCTCTAAGCCAGACGAGAACACTAGCTACCATGAATTTAGTTCAATGAAAATTTCGTTCCAAATTTTATTACGACAGAAGATTGAACGTGCAGAACTTCCGAGAAGGGGAGCTGGTTTACCCCATAAAAGAACCAAAACATAGCAAATTTGAACGTGAATATGTTGGACCCTGCGAGATAATAGAGATCGACCATAAAAACTACAACGCGAAGATACAAAAGGGTAAACACACTCGCGTAGTACACATGAACAAACTTAAACATGCTAGGAGGCCTACGGAAAACAGGGAATGAATCAACCATCACACTAACTAATAAGTAGGCGAGAACGTTTTTTAATTTTTTCGCGGCCTTCGGATGCCTTTTAACAGATTCTCAAACCGCAAATCAATCTTCCATTCCTTCGCACTTTTTATGATTAAACACAAATAATATTTAGCATACGTAAGCTTTCATTAATAGACTTACAAGGAATCTTAATCAATTTTAATAGGACAAAATAAGGAATGGAGGACACATGATCGGAGTACTTTGAGACATACAAATCCACCTTAAATTTTAGTCCGACAATACAACCATATGGTAAATTTATTTGTACACACTAAAATACAAATCATTATTCAAAATAATTTTCCTCGGCGACACGCCTATGATCTCCAATCGTTGTTCCTCGGTCAACGGTGGCGGAGCAAAGGCGCAACCATCGGTATGACTGTGCCAGTCCTCTGCAACCGGGTATTTCTGGTACCCGCGAGCTCTCTAGCGGCAAGGGAAACGAAGCCCTTGAGCAACCTGATCTAACAAGCGATTAGGCCAATATGGTCGGCAGTCGCGGCACAAAGGGCATCGTTGGACCCTCGGCAGACAGTGGGAGTAGACCGCATACCCGTTGCCACATTGTAGATAATGTGGATAGACTAAATTCTCGCAGATCGGGCAACCATATATCTCGAGTATACCTCGAGTGCACTTTTGAGCCCAGAGAGTGGCACACTCGCCGCACCAATATTGCCTGCATCATCAGCGCAGATCACAGTAGCCGCATCTGCAGCAGCTACGCCCACAGTAACTGCATTCGTTAGATCCTCGGGAGCGGTTTTGGGTCCAACGGAAGCTGACAACTCATCATCTGTAAGAAACATACAACACATCGCGGAACCAGACTCCACGGACGAGGATCGGGTCCGTGGCACGGTGGTCCGAGACAGACGTTCTACAGTAGAGTCAAAAAGCACCAGGTCCTCTACCCAGGGGATAAGAGGGCTAGGTAGTCGCTGGAAATGAGGGCTAACCGAAGCTAACGGCCGAGTCCCTACCGAAATCTTACTACGGTTGCCTCGCCGAGTCTGAAAAGCTTAAAAAAAAAACAAATTCAGCAGGTTGAAAACATTACAAAAAAAAGGACAGAAACCTAATCTTCACTGTAGGACGGTATAGTGATAGCTCTTTTGGGAGAGCCTTCAGGTTCGTGAAGAGAAGGCGAAGGCGATGGCAAGGGCGACTCAATCTCTGGTATAACCCTACGAGCAGTAGGCGCGAACGAGCACGTGCGCACGTGAACATACCACCCGTCAGGCTTTGGGTACGCAGGACAATCGTCAGATCGAAATTTGTACGGAAAGGACTGCAGAGTACATAACGACTCGAGCGCGCGATTCCGTATCCAATCAAGAGGCGCTTGACATATGGCGCACGTGAAGGATTTAATATTACAATTCGCGCACACGGAATGCGCGCCGGCGTTGATAGATCGGTTAAGACATTTGGTCACCGCAATCGGGGCACATCACCTGCCTGTTCGTTGACGCTGGATCAGCCGCCCAAAGGCTGTCTAGAATCGGCATAGTAATCGTATTATCCGTCCCGAGAAACGAATCATTGCGAGAATTTACAACGTCATCGCCGGATAATGACTCTCTGTGAGAATCGCAAAGATTCGTCAGCATAAACACTTGTGCGCTCGCAGTAGAACATTCGGAACCAACGGATGACGAACTTCGACCATCAGGAATAGTTTGCGGAATTATCGGACACGTGAGTTGGACTACACGACCGACCGAGTCGATTACAATTGTAACAAGTGTCTACGACACTGTTACAAACTCCGCAGAAATTAATAACATAATGTTAACCAGTAAAAGTGCACTGTTAAAAAGAGAGAGACTCCTGGCCCATCAGCTACAAGCGAGTAGCTAATAAAACAAAACAGCACGCGGCGACATACACGAAATTCTTTAGCACATTTATATAAAATCTTATTTTTTGTTTTTTTTTTACGTAACGGGCACACGACTTCCGGAAGAAGAAAGAAGCGCGAGGGAGATGGCGTCTCCGAATCGAGGGAATTTGAAGCGCGTTAAGCCGGAATCCCGCATCTTTTTCTTGCAAGCTCCTTAGGTCCCGCTCATCTTGGTCATGGCGCAGGGCGCACGATGCTTTGCCGCTTCACACAGACACGTGATAGACGTACAAAAATACGTGAAACATGGAATGAAGGGTGCACAAATCGCGCGCGATAGAGATTCGCGCGTCCTCGCCGCTGACGACGACAGAAAATTGCGCGTAGCGTCAGCTAAAGAGGCAACACTCCTTTCGCGGCGAGACTACAAAAAAAAAAGAAGTAAACTATTTTTAGAAAACGCGCGTCGAGAAGTCTAAACAGAAAAAGAGGAAAAGAATAGCAAAAAGCAGTATGCCTATAGTCTTCCACTTACGGTCTGTTTGCATTCAGGGGCCACCCTCGGAGAATCAACAAAATCCCCAGCGGTCGTGGTGTCCTTCTGCGTTCCCTCCGGCGCAGATTTTGAAAGAAATCAAATATCTCGTGATCCAGCAAACGTAGACAAAAAAAAAAAGAATTTTAATATTCACGTGATTTTGAATACAGACCAAATTCATCTCAAATCATGCATGCCGACGGATGGCATGTTTCAGAATCAATCAGGAATGAAATATATTTTTCTACATACAAAATAAGCTAATACGTATTTTTTTATTTTTTTATTAGACAAAAAGTGCACCCTGTAGAGGTACTTTAAGGAATGCAGTAAATATTGCATACTAAATGCAGTTTTTCTTTAAACTGCTGTATTTCTGTTACTTTTTGGCCTACGAAAATCAGATAAATGATAATTTTTAGAGAATTTTTTACTCTTTTTAGTAAAACTAAAAAATTTTTAAATTTGTTCAAAGTGGCGTGAAAAATTCTCTTTTTTTACAAAAATTCAAAATATATTTTCTCAAAAACCCCACCTTTTTTTTGAAAATTTGATGGATGATAACCATGAAAATGATAACCATGATAACCATGAATATGGATACATGAAAAATAATCATGTATCCATATTCACAGCAGTATGTTATAATGTTAGTACAAAAAAAAGTTTCACTATTATTAGTGATGATTTAAAACAAGATTCCGCTCATGCGTTGTTAGCTTTGCGTGCAATCTTAAATTGTTTTCTTTCAGAAAACAATTCCTATAGTACCATTACGATAATATCAGACGGAGCTGCGAGTCACATTAAAAATCGTTTTCAGTTCAACGAAATGAAAAATATACATGTCGATACTTCTATTAAATGGATATTCTCTGGTACCGGTCACGGTAAAGGATCTGTAGATGCTGTTGGGGGAGTTGTGAAACATTATGCAACAGTTCATAATTTACAAAAAGATCAATTTGAATCGATCCAACACGAGTTCAAAAATATACTCCTTCAATACAATTATTACTCCTCAAAAGTGAAGACGTTGTTTCTTTTATAGAGAAAAAGAAAGAAGAATGGAAAGACGTGGAAACATGCAAAGGAATCCAGCAGTCATGTATGGTACTTTTCTCAAAAAATAGTCAAAATAAATTGTACATAGCCCGTACAGCAGAAAAAAATTTAGTAGAAATTAATCAAACAAAAAAAATTAATCAAACAACAAAGCTCAAAAAAACAAAAAAGGAGTAAAAAATCAGAAAAAGAAAGAACATTCAATATCAGCTAGTAAAAAAAATAAGAAAATGAAGACTACGAAAAATCACAAAAAACATGACTAGATTGAATTAATTTATGAACAAATAAAGATGTATTTATTAAAAATTAAGAAACCATATATTTATTTCTCACATTCTTTTCCACGAATTTATTGTAATTCAAAAACAAAAATAAAAAAGAAAAAAATTGTTTTCTCCGTAATAAGACAAAAACCCCAAATCAGTCATACATAAATTGAAAGGTCTTACAATTACCTATCATCCATAAAATTTTCAAAAAAAAGGTGGGGTTTTTGAGAAAATATATTTTGAATTTTTGTAAAAAAAGTGAATTTTTCACGCCATTTTTAACAAATTTAAAAATTTTTTAGTTTTACTAAAAAGAGTAAAAAATTCTCTAAAAAATATCATTTATCTGATTTTCGTAGGCCAAAAAGAAACAGAAATACAGCAGTTTAAAGAAAAACTGCATTTAGTATGCAATATTTACTGCATTCCTTAAAGTACCTCTACAGGGTGCACTTTTTGTCTAATAAAAAAATAAAAAAATACGTATTAGCTTATTTTGTATGTAGAAAAATATATTTCATTCCTGATTGATTCTGAAACATGCCATCCGTCGACCTGCATGATTTGAGATGGATTTGGTCTATAGGAAAAATTTGAATATAGGATTTTGAATATAGTCTTTTTCCTTCAATTCTAATATAAATATACAACTATTTTGTAAAAAGTAATTCGATAGACTTGTAGCTATTGGAAAAAGAAAAAAAATTGCATTTCCTACATTCTCATCTCGATAAATTTCCAGAAAATCTTGGACACTTCAGTGAAGAACAGGGTGAACGTTTTCACTAAGATATTAAGGGACTATGGGACATATAACCGATTTTCTTAGTTATTTACTTGAGAAAAAAAGAGTTTCAGATTAAATAGTATATTGTGCAAAAAGGGGGGGAAATGGGCGATTTCTCGCGAGGTTGATGATTTTGCAGGAAACTTAAATAACTTAAACTTAACCACTTAAACTTAACAACTTAAACTTAACAACTTAAACTGTTTAGGCAGACACAGCGCACGGGCATGCAAGAGCGCTCATCGATGCAAGATATGTCAAGCTCAATACCACACCATGTTCCATGGTTACAAGTCTCAACCCACAAAGAGCTCAACCACTAAAACAGAATCGTTCAGTTCAACTGAAAGCTCCCATTGAGGAGTTCGTGCAAGCAACGCTTCTGGGTATTGCCCTCGCTCATGTGAAGAATCAAATCAACTGCCAGCTCGCCCATCTGCTCAAGATACTCAGGCTCAGAATTATCATTCATTACTGCGAACCTGGTCCATCAGCTCAACCTACCACGTTAATCATCATCATTGACGATCAACGGAATTGGCGGCTCAAGATCAACTCAAACTTTAAGTTTAGTTCAGCTCACGTTATGCTCACGACATACACAGGACACAGAGGCGATAGAGGCTCATATTCTTCATGCGGTTACCTGAATTGTGCCCTCCAGCAAGATTACTGTTCTAAATTGGCCGCACTTGCAGAATCTCGCTCTTGCAGACGAGGCATATTATCAATCGCGTCCTGTGGATATTATCATTGGTGCCGACTTCTATGGCCCCATCATAAATCCTAGACTGCTCAAGGCTCATCCAGGCGCTCCTATCGCTCGTACATCCATCTTTGGTTGGTTGATTCGGTTTGGTTGGTTCAAGTCGGTGTCAGCTCATCATGGAGCCGTTCAGCGCGACGAAGACCTCCATGAACTGCTCAGCAAATTCTGGGTGCAGGAAGAACTTCCTTCAGACTCAAACACCATGAGCACTGAAGAGGAAGAATGTGAAGCACATTTTCGCTCAACTCATTCCAGAGACGCAACGGGAAGATATATAGTAAGGATTCCCCTTAAGGAATCACCATCAGTATTGGGCAGCTCATAAACCAGAGCAGCTCGATGCTTGCATCGAGCTGCTCGTCGTTTAGCTTATCTCGTCGTTTAGCTCAAGATGCTGAACTCAGTCGACTATACAAGGAATTCATGAAGGAATATGAATCCTTGAGTCATATGAAACGAGTAGACCCGGCTGATATCTGTTCATCGGATTATCCACCGTTCTATTTACCTCATCATGGTGTGGTCAAGCAGCAGCTCAACAACGAAGCTCAGAGTAGTTTTCAATGGCTTCAATCGAACGTCATCTGGCAGGTCGGTCAACGGCATCATGCATACTGGCGCCAACTGGTTACTCAACATCTTCCATGTGCTCCTCTGGATTCGACTCTTTAGACAGCTCTTGGCAACGGACATTGTCAAGATGTACCGTCAAGTAGAAGTCCATCCTGATGACTGGAATGTACAGAGAATCATCTGGTTGGATGAACTGATTAATGAAGTAATTATGTATCTCGCCACAGTTACCTACGGTACGACGCACAGTGGTCATTTTTCGAAAAAAGCTGGCCAAAATGCAAAATTCCGATCGTTTTGTTTAAAAATTGACATTACCAGGTTTTTTAGGCTGTTACATATAAATATGAGCTTAAACAAACAAATAACTACTAAGAGGAGTTGATAAAC
>JAXIUT010049370.1:0-11190 GCA_035586675.1 Eurytoma californica | reverse complement strand
CGAAGCGCGCAGGGGGGCAGAGCCCCCCTAGTATATATATATATATATATATATCAATAAATAGGAATCTTATTCGCAGCGAGATTATCACAGATACTTTTACTATTAAATATCACAAAGTGTCGCAGATGAGCATAAAGTTTTGCCACTGACTTATTTAGATAAAGTTTTACTTACGATTAAGTGTTTACTAGGGTTAGTGACCTGGTCAGTCAAGATTTACAAATTGGTTCCAGGCCGCTTCTTTAAAACGCGAGAGGGAAGGCAGGTTACTCATGTTACTTGGCATTGAGTTCCTGGTGGTCTTTTAAAAGGGGATTGCCAGTTCCTTAGGGTCGCCGCGCTGAGGTACTCTCGAGATACACGATGAGAATAAGGGGGAAAAATATGCTGGCAGCTTAACTCTAAGGATCTTATAAACGCAGAGAGCAGTGAAATAGTTTCTGCGAGAGTCAAGCTTTTCCCTATTCGGCGTGATGTGCGAGCCTAAGGCGGTACCGATGACGTAACGTACACAGGAGTTTTGCAATACCTGAAGACGCCTACGGAAATCTAGAGAGCCATCTAGATACACTGTCGAACAGTAGTCCAAGATGGGGAAAATGAATGCCTCGGCTAGTCTCCTGTGGAGAGACTCTGTATTATACTTTTTAAAAAAGCGTATACTATAAAGCGCACAGTTGCACTTTTTTGTGATGCAACTCTCATGTGGGTTCCAACTCATTTTTGAGTCAAGGACCACACCGTGGCTAGTGACTGTATCGGTTATGGTAATGCCGTCTCCAAGCTTAACTCAAAGGGCGCTGTTGTATATCGCGGTGATATTGCGAAATGAACTGAAAGCGATCGCCTGTGTTTTGGAGGAGTTGAGCTTGAGTCCGGCAGAGTACGACCAGTCCGCCACGGCTCTCGCGACCGAGGCAAGGATATCAAGTCCCAATTGGTTGCTATCTGTGGGGACTTGGACGTGTGCCTGGAGATCGTCCGCATATATGATGCGTTGGACGCCATAAATGGTTAGAACACTGCTAAGATCGTTTATATACAGGCAAAAAAAGGGAACCAAGCACTGAACTGACAGAACAAGCTGTCTGCGTCCTTGAAATTAAGACTTAACCCACAGTAGTGCAGAGCAAGAGAAACCAAGTTTATGAAGTTTTATTAGCAAGTGACTGGGAGAGATAGTGTCAAAAGCCTTGCTAAAGTCAAATAGTAAAAGCAGTGTTACTAGTTTTTTGTCGATGTCTTTTCGAATGCCTTCTTACTGAAGAGTCAGCTTCAATCAAGCAGTTTCGGTGGACTGAAACTTCCTGAAACCAGACTGGGAAGGATCGAGGATGTTCTTTGATGAGAGAAAATCTAGTATTTGGGAATGCACTAGTTTCTCGAAAACCTTGGAAAGGAAGCACAGTAGAGCAATTGGAAGAAAGTCAGATGGAGGCTCTGGGGTCGTGCTCTTCTAGAGTGGAATGAGGTGTGCTAGTTTCCAAGTGTCCGGATCTTTCCATGTTATGTATCAACGAATAGTTGAACAAGGAAATGAGATGTTGACCGATCATGGGTAGGGCTTTCAACACTACACTTAGTGAAATAATAAACAATAATAATAGTATTAACAACACTATAAACATGAATAACACATCAAATGGTTTTGTAATTTAATTGACATTGACATCCCAAAAAAGATAGTCGAGGTAGTATGATTAGGTCAGAAATTCAATGATGTCTTTAATGTAAATAAACTTAAATCAATTGTTGATACTAATAAAAATGTAAAAAGTATGCTAGATTCCTATAGTTTTAACAATGAGGCTTACTAGCCATCAGGCTTACTACATCATCAGAAACAACATTATCAATAATATAATAATAGTATTGATGGTCACATTAATAAGAAAAAACATTGCATAAGAAGATAGAATTTTTGCTCAACGTGTGAAGAAAACCAATACTTTTTTAAAGACAATGATGTTTTTTCACAATGAGGCAATGTAACTATTGCCATTGACAATGAACAATGTAGACAAAAAATGAACGTATTATTATTAGGTAAAAATGCGTATACACAGATTAATAGCAATCCCTTGGGTAAACTACAAAAGAGTGTTCAAAAAATAATGAATCGGTGGAATGATAATATTTTATTAAAATAATTATTTTAACAAAAAATACCATACGAATGAATTAACAGACTAACACAACTCTATCTAAGATTTATGGACTACTAAAAATACATAAAAAAGACAGTCCTTTGAGACCAATTGTGCCTTGTATTGGGAGTCCAACTTACAAAATGTCAAAAATATTAGACTCATTAATAAGCAATATTTTACCAAAACCGAACTCATACATAAAAAATAGCTTTGATTTAATTGAAAAAACTAAAGATATTATCATTCCTGATGATCATGTTATTATTTCGCTTGATGTGACATCACAGTTTACTGCTGTATCCCAAGAGTTGGTTATTAAAGGATTAGAAAAAGATACCACTACATGAGATATCTCAACATACCACTAAGTGTAATAATTGAGACTTCTAGATTCTTGGTGAACAATACCTTTTTCCAATTCAATAGAAAGTATCATAGACAAATATTTGGCTCTCCAATGGGTAGTCCCATTAGTCCTACGTTTGCAGACACAGTGATGGTTGATTTAGAAGAAGAATGTATAAAAAAACTTAACTTTGTACCAATTTTTAGTATAGATATGTAGATGACATTATTGTTTGTTTACCAAAGAACAAGATCACACATATGTTAGAAACCTTCAATAGTCATCATGAAAAATTAAAATTTACACATAAAATTAAACAAAAAAACACAATCAGTTTCTTGCAATTAAACTTCATAAAAGAAAGTAATAGAATTATCACAGATTCGTATAAAAAAATCTACCTTTTAAGGTGGGTTTATGCCTTTACTTTTTTATCCGAAAATTAAGCAAATAAAAATAAATTATAATAAAAAGTAAAATTTTTATGAAATACTATAAAAATATAGTAAATTTATAATAAAATGAGCTATGATAGAAGTCTCCAGGCCCGTTTTATTCTAAGCTATGCTAGTTTGAAAATTTTGGCTTGGACGTAACCTGCAGGAGATTATTTATAAGGTGCCGGTTGTTACTAATATATTTTACGACTGCAGGTACATTAACGTTTGTAACGGGGCTGCTTATTTAAACTTGCGAAATATTTTCCGCAAGTCTTCCGCAATTACATGCAGTGCCGTGTACAAACGCAGCGAGGACGATGCTGAAATGGATCGCGAAATCACGTCCGCGGTCTATCTGAATAATACACCCGACGTAAAACGAATCAGGGGAGCGTTTTCGCGGGAAAATTTGTATTCTATCTATATTTCCGAGAGCCGACGCACAGTCGGCTCGACTACACATACTCATCCGCACACTTATGGTAACTCCGTTAACCGTCATAAGTTTTAAAAAAATAGGTAGAAAATAGTGCGCTGTGTAAAACATAGCGAATAACCTAATTCACGATATATCACGAATTGGAATTGTAATTTGTTTTTTTTTTTTTTTTTTTTTTTTTTTTTAGAGAAGTTTTAAGTATTTAAGAAGTTTTAAAGTAACTTCCACATATCGAGGCGAAAGACATCTTTTTCAGTGGCATTACGATTGTTTGAACATTGTTTGCAAGCTTTTGTTATATAAGCTTTTTTGCCTTGGTAGAAACGATAAGTAAAAAATAATCATTCTTAGTCCAAGTAGCGTCGACTTGACCACAATTGAATTCCATCAATAAGTGGTGCGTATAGCTAAAGAATGATGCGCTTAGCATGCGAAGCCAACGTATATGTATGCCTATAACGCGCCTCGGGAAAATAGTGGTCACTAGACAGGACGAGCGACTGAGAGACAGCGTGAGGAAGCTGGTAAAGTAAAAGAGGTGGCGCGAACACTTGCGCTTATTAAACACATATCCATCTGTATGTGCGCATCAAATATATTTTGAATTGAATCGGGTTAAAAATGTTTGGAGTAAAATGTGTCCGGCATGAATGAAATGACTGGGTAAAATGAGCAGGATTTAATAAAAAAATTTAAAACTAATTTAAAAATTTGTCTACTATAGATCCAGTAGATTATTTTTAATAAAAAAAATGGCCAATGAAAATATTGAGAGTAAAAAGAATATATAATATAAATTATTAAAGTAAAAAAATTTAATAATTTCTATAAATACGTTATTATTTTTCAGTTAATGATATGCTGAATATGAAAAAAAACTGAAAAAACAATCTAAAATAAAAAGATATTAAGTCAAAAGTATCAAAAACATACAGTTATTTAAAACAAAAATTAAACAGGTAATTATTTTTTCATTTTCAGATGTTTAATCAAGTTGATACTATCAGCAGTCTACTATTTTACTCTTTTATATTTATATTTATATTATTTACTTGTTTTTTTATTAATTTAAAGTAGACCCAAAATGGCATTTTTTGAGGTTAAAATAAAAGGTTATCATAAGTTTCTAGTCTTCGATGAAACATATCCAAAATTTCAGTTTTGTAGTTTTAGCATAAATGGTTCAACGCAGGATCTATTTTTGCTAAGCCCTTTAATAATTTTTTAATAGTTTTTAAGGCATAACTAAATTGATTAAAATAGGCTGAAAATTTATATTTTTCTTTATTTTTATACTACTAAAACATATTCACATTTCCATAAATCTAGATTGTAAATTAGAGAATTATTGTTTAAAGGTGTAGTATACCCTTAAACTTTATTAGCTATTTTCCAACCTTTCGTTCTTTAACTTACTTGGAAATATTTCTATTATTGATGAAAACAGAACATTTTTTTTCATTTTGTAAACCGCTAAGTCTTAAAGGAGAGGACACGTCTACCATGGTCTAACCGAATCTTACCTAGAGTGGGGAAGCGCGTTCACTTTACCGGGATATAATATATAGCTCATAATAGCTCTTTTTCCTTCATCGGCTGGTTGGAGAGCGCAGGTGCTACTGATTTTCCCATAAGAAAATATGATATTTTAAATTGCAAGTCATCTTGAGGTTTGGCTTGGTCTTGAGTAATCAATGGGTGTATCGGACATTTATCTATCATCTTTGCGATACTTTTCCTCGACGTAACCACTTAAAGTAGAGACGGCCTGTTTACTCATTCTTCTACATAATTATATTTCTCATTCTATATTTTCTATCTACCTAAAACCCAAAGGCTTAAATAAACATTACTTAAAATTGATTGAAATGTAAATATAACATGTCAAAATATGCTAATATATTATATTATATATTATATATTATATTATATTAAATATGCTAATATATTATATTATTATATTAGTTTTAAAATAAATGAAATTGTTTTATTGCAGGTGTTGTACTTTTTTCATCAGCTGTATATTTTGCAGAAGCAGGATCAGAAAATTCTTTTTTTAAATCAATTCCTGATGCTTTCTGGTGGGCTGTTGTTACAATGACTACTGTTGGCTACGGTGATATGACGTATGATGTACTCTCATTTATTTACGATTTAGTAATTTAGATATATTTTTTGCAACAGTTTAACAAATACATAAAAATAAATTAAAATTAAATTTAACACTATTTCTACCGGCATAAATTTGACAATTTGGAAAAATATTCTCTCAGAATATTTGAATGCTGTACATTGATTCTAGAAATTTTAAATAAGAATAAACAAGTTCATTTATTATGATCAATCGTCGAGATAGCCTCAGTGTAGCAAAAGTTTTTAAAATATAACAAGATAAAATGGGTTCACGAACTTCTGGACTCATTTTGTCAAAAACTTAAAGCACTTTTATAGTGCTTGCATACTTTATAAACTAATGGAATTTATTAGAATTTTAGGATTATAATATGGAACGTGACAAATATGTCCAATATTAATATATTGTTTTATTTCTTTTGAAAATACTGCTCTATAGTGAAGAATAACTTCTTGATCATGCGTGAGAATAGAACTTCTTGTATTGCGTACCAAGCATAATTAAAGAAGGTATGAGGGCCAAAATTTAAAAAATTGTTTTTTTTTTAATACATATCTTAAATAATAAGTTTTAAAGAACCTTTATGAGGTATGGTTTAAAATAAAGGTATTATTATACTAACTAACTTATCAATCTATCTTGCACGAGGGAAAGCGCACACAGACTCATTCCGCTAGATATATTTGGCTCTATCCCTTCGCATACTTCCACGCATATTTTCCTCATACACAGAAGAGTCCTCAAGCTTCAGAAGAGCTTCACTAGCTGCCATCGAATATGAAAAGAGAGTCTGCAGCAGCTATACCATTATCGGCAGCAGGACGAATACAGCTGGAAAACTGCACTGAGTCCTCCGATTTCCCTCCAGCAACAAGTAGAGGTCCACGGTGTCCTAGAGACTTACGACAGCTTACAAGGAGAATTGTCAAGTCAGTAAAGGCACCTTCAAGAGGCAGAAGGAAACAGGACACAGGCTGTATAGGCTGGGATATAGGCAGCGAGGTTAGGTTACCGCTAAGTTTACCATCGTTTGAAACACACACCCAGGACCGTTGATGAATCCTGAGTATCTAGCAGCCTCGTAGACGTCTCCCAGCTTTCTTCGGGACACCGCTACTCTCGTGACAGCCTCCTGAAACAGCAATAATCCAGAGCGATAATAAGGCTTACCCGGAGAAGACCACTGCAGCTCCCACAAGACATACATTGGTACCGTAACCTATCCTACTGCCGTCGGCACCAGCTAGAATACGACGACGATCTGCCGCAAACACAATACTGGTAATGCGTAAAACACCCGGAGATTCCCGAGCAGAACGCCATGGCCTGTCAAGAGGTCTGGAGGCGCACAAACGCTACGTGAACATAGCGGCGACGTCGGGAACTAGGCCCTTAAATTATCCCCTTTGTTCCCTTCCTCTCCCGACGATGGCATCCCGGTGTGCACGCGATTATCGAGAATATTGACTGGAGCGTCGCGGTTCCATTAAGTCCGCGACTGGCGTCCATATTTGCGAATAATGGCCCTAGCGGCCTTGTATTTTCGTATACAATAAATTCTCCGACATTCAGTTTTAGGTGAAGAGTAACGTACATTCTTGTAACGCCGGCTTGATCCTCAGCTGACTTATTACAATTGGCGTGCTCTAACGTGGGGCCGACATAAATCGGAGCGAATGCCTCGAGTTCGCAATCTTAATTTCAGAGCGCGGGTTTTATCGGCAAAGATTTTGTTTTACGCAGTGCTTGTAAGTTTTCTTACGGTGCGTAAAATTGTGGCTAGGTTAGTGCGCAAGTGCAAACGCAAACATCAGTGTAATAGAATAATTAAAGTTCATTACACTGAAAAGGTGCATTGCACAATGTCTCCGATGCACTCTCCTCTGCCTGGGAAGGAGTCTCCGAATTATTGGCTTTACGTTCTGCTGAGGTAATGATCCGTGGTATGAGAGAAAAATTACATCAGTGCGTAAACTTTCACACAAATTCCCGGACTTAAAAATTGATAATTACCTGTTATACGCATACAAACCCAGCAAATTTTAGATCCGTTACTGCCCGATTTAGATTTTTATTTGTATTTTTAGCTTGGAAATTGGTATTACCTAGCAATAAGCGAGAGCAGGCATTATTCGAGGCTCACAACACTCCACAGTCGGGACATCAGGGAGTTGAGAAAATTTTTACACATCTAGCAACGTATTATTATTGGCCCGTAGTATGGGGCCTTCGTGGTTTGCTTTATATTAATAATAATTATGACACGAAATGCTATGTCAGAACGTGTAAAGAATAGCAAGCTCATAAAAGGCTCCCTTTCCCCTGCAGGTTTGATAGAAGAACGCATTATAAACGGCCCTTGGATTGTCGCAGAAGCAGATATACAGCTCAAAACCTCCCTCTAAAAGCGGATACAAATACCTAATTGTATTCGAAGATTTGTTTTTCCATTATGTTGAAATAAAACCCTTAAAGAAGGCTAATATTAGCAAAGACAGTACTAGAGGCTTTTGAATAATTGATAATCAATCGCTGGAGTGCCCGAAAATTCTCTGGACTGATAACGGCACCGAATTTTCTACTAAATTAGTGACCAAGAGATTACGAGAGTACGGCATTAAGCAAGCCACGCCAGCCCCATACTTCCTTCAAGGAAATATCCTGTAGAGCAAGTGAACAGAAATCTAAGGCCGATGATAAATAGGTTTTTGATGGAAGATCTTCCGGGAATGGGATCAATATGTCGCGGAATTCAGTTTCGCATTGAATAAAATAGTCCACTCGTCCACTAAAGTAGAAAATCCTGAACCCATACTTCCTTTGGACTCGAACATGTGGATAAGCAGAATGATCCGGCATTATATGATTTAGTGAAGAGGCATATAGACGAGACGTTGGCTCGACAGGCTAAATATATACATGGTGAGGTAAGGGGTGGCGGTGGTCTAGTGGTGAAGATGCTTGACTGCTAAGTCTATGCTGCCCAAGTGGTCGCGGGTTCAATTCCCATAGAAACCGGAATTTTTGCTCAGGATTTTTTTCGGAACAAGAAGTTACGGGGAGGTGTGGAATCTTACTCTCGACTGCGAAAACCCCTTAAAAAGTGTTTTCGGGGGTGTCACTGAGCAGCGCAAAAGCTAGCCGAGCACTCGGAGTATAGGCATTCCCTACGCTAAAGTAAGGTGGTAGAGGCTATACTTGTAATAAGTGTAGTAGCTACTCCGAACGGCGCTGCCCGTACGCTGATTCAGTATAGCCAGTGCTCTAGCCAGCAGGTAGGCAGCGATCCCTAGCCGCTGCACGCACGAAAAGAGCAGTAGCCACCTCTACTCTTACCCAAGTTTAGTTGCTACGCCGAATTGAAAACGAAATTACGCAAGGGAATCGAATGACAAACATCTAATCTACTTTAAAAAATACGCAAATCTGCACAATCATCAACCGACCTTATCCTAACGTGAGTCTTTTAAACTTAAAAGAAGAATCTGCAATAAAAATATGGAATATGACTTAGCTGGTTTAAGTGCTATCGAAGCTGATGAACCTCTCGCACGTTTTTATGCCATCAGATCCTGTTCTTCGTCTTTTTCGTAACACACCGCCAAGCCACTCAACCTCCAAGCCGCCAGCCAAGCCAGCCTCAAGTTTCGGATGTTGCTCGTGCTCGGTCTCAAAATCAGCGCGTACAGCTGTTCACCGTTGACGAACATCCATCTCTGTCCTTACGTCACCAAAACCACCGCTGACGAACCTTCGTCGTCTATGAGATATCCCGATCGAAAATTTCGACTATCCCGGTTTTATTATTCAAAATACCGGACGAGCCCCAAAATGTTAATAATAAAGATCTTTTATTTGCGAGGTTAAACATATTTATAAAATAAAGCCAGGACCTCAACTGACTAAAGACAGTTGTTATTCGCCAAATTAAAGTTGTACAGAAAACATAAAAGAACGTAGAACGCGATATATAACATTAACATATGATAAAAATATATTAAATTTCTTACAAATTTAGATTATACAGAAATCTCTAAACCTCGTTTATCCTGATACCAATTTTAAAATTTTGGCTTTGATGACAACTTCAGGTCCAACGGATTCATCAATTTTCATGAGGTTTGGTTTAAATTGTTGGGAATTAATGTCATTTATGCCTGAAGAGCGGTATCAGATGAAATTATTTGAATTAGTATATTAAAATGAATAAAAACTACTTTAATTTCTTTCATTTCATGAAAATTCATAAATATAAATATACAGTTTTTTAAATATTTGAAATACTTACTCAAATAATTTCAACTCTTCAACTGATTCAACTCTTCAGGAATAAATGACATTAATTCCGAACAATTTAAGCCGAACCTCATCAAAATTGATGAATTCATTTTACCTGGAGTTGTCACCAAAGCCAATTTTTTTTAAATTGATATAAGTTAAGATAAAAGATGTTTAGAGACTTCGGTATAAGCTAAATTTATCATAAATTTAATGTACTTTTTTATATGTTATAAATAATTTCTATTGTAATTTTTTTTGGAGTCAGTTATTCTGTAAAAGAAATTTAAGGTTAATGAAAAACCATAAGAATTATTGAAAATAGTTCCACTAGTACAGCAATTTGTAATTTTAGTGACTATTCGCTACTTCAACTGTTGATGGCGCCCCTGCGTGTTTTATAGACTGCTTTTTTTAGCACCATTACGAAAAAAAAAACTCCAGGAATTTAGCAGGAATCTTGTATGAATCCTGCAGGGATCTTGCAACAATCCTGTAGGAATCTTGCAGAAATCCTGCAGGAAATTTGTAGATAGATAGATAGATAAAAAATTTACTGTATATCAGTCTTATACAAAATATGAATATAATATAGCATATAAGTATATATAAATAAATAGAAATCTTAATTCGCGGCGATATTATCACAGATACATTTACTAAAAAATATCACAAAGTGTCACAGATGAGTATAAAGTTTAGCCGCTGATTTATCTAAAGTAAAGACTAGGGTTTGTGACCTGGTCAGTCAAGATCTACTACGTGGTTTCAGGCCGCTACTTTAAAACGCGAGGGCGCCAGGGATGGTTAGAAACACTGCTAAGATCATTTATATATGGGCAAAAAAATAGGGGACCAAGCACTGAAGTCACTAAATTTTCTGTGCACCTTGTGTGTCACGTTCCATATTTTTTTTCTTTTTATTTTTTTTATTTTCTTCCGGAAAATTATTTGTTCGATAAAATCACGAGTTTTTTTTAATGCATTCGATTGAGACGGTTCAACTGAGGCGTTTCTCAAAGCACGATAAGCAGTCAGGGCCGGAAGTATATCCGATGTCCGACTGCACGTGCAGGAATGCAAGGGTCGGTAGGTGCTGGGGCGGCAAGTTTCGACGCTTGACCCCTACTTCTCGTCCCCTGGAGCATCAACTAATCTACTAAGGTAATCTTTAATATATATATGGGCCATTTCACGTCAAGTGTGAGAATCAAAAATTAGATTTGCTTGGAATTTTGAAAACTTGTTTAAAATCACTTCCAGAATACAGAAACAGAAACAAATTTTCAGCAACTAATATTTAATCCTTCCAAAGCTGTAGCTATATTAAAAATCAGAAATTTTTCAATTTTTTCAGTTTCAGGCAAACTTCCTGATTTTTTCCCTCTGAAAATAAGCAT
>JAXIUT010049348.1:0-11191 GCA_035586675.1 Eurytoma californica | reverse complement strand
TAAATTAAAAAATTTTAATTAAAAATGTAGGCTAGAGTTTCATATTAAGTTATAACTGAAGACATTAATATTTTTCAAAGCACTTTCAGTAATCATACTGATCAAATGGATGTCATTGGTATTGCTGAAATTAATTGGGAAGATCAGATAGCAACATTTTCATCTTGCGGTATGACTGTATGGAAGCTGCCTGCAAGCTATGGAAAAGTAAAACCAGATCTTGTTTACGGATCTGGTGTTGGTGGTTTACCTCTGAAACCTGGTTTCAGCAGAGCATATGTGATGCATCTGTATCAAGTCATGTTGTAGCTGGAGCTGCAGCTATATTAGTTAGTGGATTTATGGATAATGAGAAAGATACCCTAGTGGAAATGATTTCTGTGCTGAACTGTGCAAAAACGTGTTGAAATGTGTCGAAATGTGCCATAATGGGCTGAAATATGCTAAACTGTGCCAAAGTGTGCCAAATTGTGCGAAAATTTTCGTGATTTTTTCCTTTTTCTTAAATTTATTTCTGTGCCAAAATGTGCTGAAATGTGCCGAATTGTGCTGAAATGTGCCATAATGCGCCAAAATGTGCAAAATGCGCCAAATGTATATACTAGGGCACCATTTTGGTACTCTTTGGCACATTTTGGCATATTTCGACACATTTCAGCACATTTTGGCACATTTTGGTACATTTTCGCACATTTTTGCACAGAAATTTTTTGCACTAGGGTACAAGTGGATAAAAAAAAGTAAATACACATTTTTTACAAAATTTTTCGTACAAGATTGAAATAACTAAATTTTTAATGTTTGTTGTTACGATTACTTCAGTAAATATGAAACAGACTTTATTAGGAACAGTTCGTCGATTACCAGTATTGGAATGTTTAAATAGACTATCAAAGCTGCAGCCATTGCAACTGTTAGAAAATTTGCAAAGCCTCTCTATCTTATCACACTTATAATGGATTCTGCAGCTATTTTGTTTGGGGAAAGATTGGAGCTTGTAAAGCTAGATTCAAGCATCTTGAGGTGAAGCTTTTAAAGTAAGTTACTCATATCTATTGATTTTGAGAAATGAAAGGTGCCGGTACTATCGTTATAATAAAATTTTATAATATTTCAGATTATTACTGATACAGATTTCTTTTTAATCTCCAACATTTTCATAATGATAATACAGTAGATTTAACATTGCCTTACTATAATCATCATCGCTGTACACCTACGAAGCTGCAAAAAACAGCTTGCAACAATGTAGCAGATTTAATACGATGGACTATGTCGATGGTAACATTTTATGGAATCAATGAAGATGAAAGATGTGCTTTCCTTAAAAGTGAGTTCTTCATTAAAGTGCATATAAAAACATACTAAATCTACTGCTATTAGATTAAATTTTTCATCGGCAGGCCAATTTAGCTGTTCAATAAGGGAAACGCAAGGCCAATAAAAATTTGTAAGCTGTAGAAGCATTATTAGAACCTAAAGGTGAAGAGTTAAGACAATTTAAATGATAATTTTATGGTGTCACGAGCGAACGACAGGTAAAAATTACTGTGCAATTTGTTTAAATTAAAAAATCTTTTTCTATAACTCTAAAGTATTTTATTACCTAATTACAATTAATTAAATTGACATTTAAAGGAAACAATTACAATTAATTAAATTGACATTTAAATTAAATTATTTAACTAAACAAACCGTAGACACGATTAGCTATTCTTCGAATTTTTATAAATTTACTTATTTTACCTATTTTGATTTCTCATTTATCTATTTACGTTTAAAACTTACATGCGTATTATTATATAACAATTACAATTAATAAAATTATAAGTTAATAAAATATCTTGAAAAAATAATAATAAATTACCCAAAGTGGCCACTTTCGCGTGATTTTATCTATTTTAAAATTAATTTAAAAACAAGTTTTTAATATCAAATGCGCTTGTATATTTTCCATCTTTCTCTTTTGCGTGTACTGTATCTCTCTATGTCGGTAAAGTAGGATTCACTTTGGTTTGAAATCGTTCAATTGTTTTTTCTCAAAAAATCATTGTTGGCGTTACAGTAGATTTGTCGTTTATTTTACTCTCTCTTATAAATAATGCAAATACTTTGTTTTAAATTTTAACGTGCTTAGTTTTCAGATTTCGTCCATTATTTCAATTTTCTGATCGAACTTTGTCTAGTGATATCGGACAGTCGAGATTTAAGTGAGTACAAAAATACTGCATTGATATTGTTGCTCTCGGCTTTTTAATTTATCTCATTTTGTAATTCTAATACAGGTTATCGTCAAAGAAGAATAACTTTTTGTATTTTGGTGTTCTTCTACACTTTGAATTAATGTAGATGCGACTATTGTTACTGAAGTTCTCGTCATGTAAGCTATCTTCGTTTACAATCGACCCTACATTTTTGTAGTTTTTGAAGGTATGCATTTCATAATATTACTGATTTATTACGATTGTTAATGCTTTGATAAGTAATGATTTTGAAATTATTATTATTTAGATTAATGGTGAATAAACAATGCCTTCATTACCAGCTGAAACATATGAAAATATATTTGCTGTGCTTCAAAAAATACCGATATTGGATCAGAATGGCAAATTGAAAAAGGAAACAAACGTAGTGTGGGATGAAGCAATTAATCAGTTACCCGCTATAAAGAAGCATAATTTGTATATACTCGTACAACAGGATAGGAAGCGGATACAAACTAAATTAAAACGACATAATGCTATTATAGAGTGTTCTGAGCCAAATATAAAGTCAAATTTAAATAGTGAAAATGATGATGCAAAAACACATTTTCAAATTTTAGATGATTTACTTTCCATGAAGGATAGTGTTTCATTAACTGCAGTTATAAAAAATATAAGTTCTCGACCATTTTATGTTTTGTACTCTTCTCCAGAGCAAATAAGTTTGGGCCAAGATCTAGTAAATTACAGCAGTGCTAAGTTTTTTTTCTTGATTTTGGATGTTTCAATAGAAGATGTGAAAATTGGAAAGAATGCTAATCCTGGAAAAGTGTATTTATATGCTCTTGGAACTGAAGTCAATGAAGAAACTGTTATACTTTTTCAATTCATTGGTGAAATTCTCAATGACCATATTCTGAATTATGTGCTTCGTGAGTGTCTTCGACATGACTGTTCTCCTCCGATTCAACTAGTTACTAGTTATTCTCATAGAATATTAAATACTATTTCAAAAGTTTTTAACAGTTATTCCCTCGATCAGTATTGTTCATTGTGTTACGAACACTTAAAAAATGATAAGCTTTTAACACTTCCAGTTTCGATACATGCTGATATAACTCATTTAGTAAAAGTTGTCAACACATGGGAATGCATTAATAATCAGTGGATGAAAAAATTTATTATTTGTTGCCTCATTTATATAAGTACAATATGTTCGTTAGATTTGTTTGAAGAAATAGTTGTTGACTTACTAACATTATGTGGAAGTGTTTATAAAAGTGCAATTATTGAAAAAAGCAAAACAAAATTAGTGAACGCTTTAAAAGCAAATGAAATGAAAGAATATTATGAGAAGTGCATTAAATATTTTAATAATGACTGTGCCAATCTAGTATTTGACCATGAATATTGCGATGATTTTACCAGTTATTCTAGTGAAGTGTCATCAAATAATATATGTCTTTCTTATATTAAGAATTTAAGTGAACAAGCATTAAATCAGTGTAGTAATAAGAAAAATCATAATATTAATGAATACAATGATTACTATTGTAAAGAAGCATTTTCAAAACTGATTTCTCTCCTAGCTTACTTCCCTGTATGGACAAATGTTATACGATGTGATAATCAGTTTTGTGATTATGTTTCTAAAAATGGATTCAGACATTTAATTGGTGTGAAAGAATTTATAAAAGAAGAAAAAATATATCCTCTAGAATTTATTAAGAATCATTGGGAATATGTTAAATTTTTATGTAAAAAAGGAAGAGAATATATTACTGAACAAAAAAAAAGTGGTAAAATTATACAAACAAAAAAAGTTTGCGATTACAGTTACCTTAAGTATGAAGAAAATTGGATGGGAAAAAATGAATTCATTGACAAAGATGGTAAGCAAAATGGTGAATTACATGATGCTAACGTTGAAAGCTTTAATTATTCTAACCAGATTGATCTAGTATCTAAAGAAAATGAATGTAATGAATTTAGGAGTGACAGTAACGACAATAGTGAATTTAGTGTGGAAAGAAATTTTAATACGATTAATTCTATATTCAGTGAAAATAATCATATTGAAAGTGCTCAAAGTGATCCTGCATTAATAGCTAAAGAAAATGAACTTAGTAATGTCAGCAATATGAGCAATAACATTGGTATCGAAAAGAGTTGTAGTAAGGTTGACTGTGTACTAGTTACTAAAGAAAGTGAACATAGTAGCGATAGCAAGAATAGTAGTGATAGTAGTATAAAAAGAAATACTAGTAAGAATAATCTTATATTCAGTGAAAAAATTGATCCAGTAATAATTCCTAAAGAAAAAGAAATCAGTGATGAGAGCAACAATAATATTGCTTTAGAAAAATGTTTTAGTTATACTGATACTAAATTTAATGATAACGAAAGAAGTATTGAGAGCAAAATTAATGTTGATTATAAGATTTTTGAACGTGATCTTAATAATGATTTAAATTCTACTATTATTTCAGATCACAGTTATTGTAAAAGTTCTTTAAGTATCTCTTGTATTGAAAATAGGGATATTTGCGTTGATGTAGATGATAACGTGACTAGTATTGTTTCACAGAACGTAACTGTTGATAAAGCGGTTCCATCAGTAAGTAACAGTTTAAATTATGAAAAAGAGGTAGACGTGAAAAGGGCCAAAGAAAAATTAATGAATAAAGTAAAGAGTAGAATGTATTGCGATGCGTTTCCATCAGCTGGAATTTTTTATAATCAGGCTTGTAAAACGACCAAAAAAAAGAAAAAAGATGCCATTATACGCAATGGAATTTGTTTAAAGCCTATAACAATAAAAAAAGAGATGTATATTTTGCAAGATACCTCTGCATTTGATTCTATTGTAGAAATACTGTTGTTTACATATAAAAATGTACGATCATTTCAAGAATATTGTAATGGTAAAATTATAGAAAAAAATAAGATAAACGTTTGGCAAATTATAACAACCTTTACTAAAAGTTCTAATTTCAGAAATTTATATCGATCAAGGTCATTAATACTGTTAGAGCATGGAAATAAAGTTGAGAACAAGATTTTTTGTAATGATACTGCAGGAGCATTGTTTGAAAAGATTACTGACTACTGTGATTTTGTAATAATAACTAAAACATGTAAAAATGAAAATTGTATCGACATTACTAGAGTTAAAAAAAAGATTGTGGTAGTAAATCATGCATCTTTGAATCTAAAAGAATTAGAACTATATCTAACAAATATGTTTAACAATAATAAAACATGTCTTCGTTGCTTACACCAAAGTGTTGTAATTAATTGTGAAATCGATTCTTTATTAGTCATTAACTTAGAGCATGCAAAAGTTGAAGAATTTTTACACGCAATACCAGTATCAATTGTAATTTACAATAAAAAATGCGTTCTAACTGGCATTGTTGGTATGAAAGAAAATAAAATGTTGAATGAGACTCAATACATAGCTTATTGCAGAGATTTAAGGAATATTTGGTACGAACATAATAATATAAAGAAATCCATAAAACGTCTTACGAATTTACCAAGATGTAAAATACAATTAATGTTCTACGTATATTGCGAATAAAAACTTTTAATCATTAAATTAAACTTGTTTAATTTTTTTGTAAAATAAATCCGTATTTTATTCTACTTACAAATGGGGAGCTTAAAATTTGATAAGGTTGACATAAAATTATTTTAAAGCATTTATTTATTACAATGTAATTTTTATTAATTTAAAATATATATAATTAATGCTATATACACCTTTAAATTTTTTGATGCAACTTTCATAGCATGTCCAAGATCGTCCCGTTTTTCAAATACATCATCAGATTTCAATATATAAGCAATATAATGAGTACCAGTTCGTGTTTTGTTGCCTACCGGCGTAAATGCAATAAATCCAACTAATCTGTACTGTTTTTCCTGAATGTTCAAATTTCTCGGTAAAATGTCAGCTGCAGTTTGTATAATATCACAAGATTTATCCATAGCTGCATTTTCAAAGATGTTTTCAACATCAAAGGCTATATAACAACCTAAAGTATATTTCCAGCTTGCAGTATTTATACATTTTCTACATTTTATGATATCTGGTAAAAACGCATTTAATAAAGATTTTACATCGAAAGTATTAATAACTTTTGTTTGGATCCTGATTGATTTTGACCAACCACATTTGTTACAGTTCATATGGCCTATGGTATCAGAAAAAGATTTCATTAGCTTTTCAAATAAACTAGTTACATTCATTTCGCAATCAACGTTTTGATTAACGGTCTTTACAAAATTTAACATAATTTTTGCTCTTATTGTGTATAAATACGTCAAAGAATAATTTCTATTGATATATTCAACAATAGATTTTAAAAAAATATTTGTTTCCGTTTTCAAAAATTCAGATACAATAAGTCGAAATTTTTCTACTGAACTGTAGCTGTGAATATAAATTTCCGCAATGGCATCGAAAGGACATGTATTTTGAAGATAGAACATTTTTGAATCAATTACAATTCCTGAAGTACAATTACCATTCATAATAATAGGTAAATCATCAAATTGATCACTTTTTTTCTGAATATTTACTTCATTATTAACATTAAGTGGCATCGAGTGATTAACATTATCTTTATCGATAAATTTTATTTTGTCGTACTCATCTAAGCTAACAGTTGTACAAATAGTTGACTCTTTCATTTTACTTGACAAGTAGTTAATATTCGTACAAACATCTACACATTTTTTATTCTTAAAATTGTCACTGAATTTTTTTGAAATTTTATTTTTAGTATTGATATTTTTTTCATATTCACTAGTTCCGATGTCTAGATTTTCTTCACTATCGCTGTTCTTGTCATTCAATTTTTCTAAATTTTTATGCAATGCTCTTCCTATTTTAATATCACCATTTATGAAAGTCAAGTGTTTTAAAATAAAGCGGTTAATTGACAAAGGGTTCGATAAATTATATTCATTTCTAAGAATTCTAAAATAGCATTCAGAACCTGTTGACGATGAAACTTGCTTTGCATGTGGAAAATAAAAATTCATAACATTAGTCCATGCTGGAAATTGACTGAATAATGAGAAAAGATTTTCAACAAGTTCTGGACATTCAAATATATTTGGTTGCGGAAAATCTGTTTCTATATGTGAACACATTAGTTGACTTTTTTTATTTAATTCTTGTAGATAACTTAAAATAATGTCTGGAACATCTTTGTAATCTTTTACCTCTAATATTGCATTACTTTGACGTATATCATTATGGTCTGAATCTGGCACATTTTCATAACTAAAAGTTTCTATTTTTCTCATTAACCATTCTTTAGCTTTAAAGCATTCAGTACTGACGTCTGATGAAGTACTTTGACACAAAATCAGAATTCTTGTTAATACTTCCTCCAATAATGGTAAAGTCGTAAGTTCTAAACAAAAAGCAATACATCTCGTATAAAAATCCTTGACTAGTGGATCTTTTTTTGTAAAACATTTCCACTGAGTAACATTTTTAATAAGGTGATTACGATCACGTTTTATTAAACAGTTTGGCACAGTTTTACTTTTTCCGCTTAAAAGAAGAAAACAATCCAAAAGATATTTATTATAAGAGGAATCATTGTATGCTAGAGAAAGGCTATTTAACAAAGCTAAAGAGCAGTCTGAGACGATCGATCTAGGCACTATACCACTATCTTCTTTAACAGTTGACAGAAATAAGGAAATCGTATTTACATTGTGTGAATCAGAGAGCATTTGACACACAGGAAATATTTTCCCACCAAATCTAACTACAATAATGTATAAAAATATAGCTGAACTGTACAAGTCCTCTGTAAATTGCACTTTTTTAACGAAAGTTCCTGCTGCATCTATTGAGGTATCTGCATTTAATTCTACAGCACTCTTCCAAAGCTTTAATTGTTGTTCTGTCCAATACATGACTACTAAGGGATTGATTAATATCATTTTGATATCATTTGTTGAGTCCATAATAGCATGTAAAGATCGTAAAGCATTGCCTGGATATTTAGCAAGCTCTATCTCTTCGTCGATTGCTTCTTGACGAGCTTTTTGATAAACAATAGAGTCATTAAGCAATGCTGGTACAACATCAGAATTATCCATTAGCTTTTTAGCTTCTAATGCTTTAAACTGTTTAGCTTTAACATTTTTTAAAATTTGTTTGGCATTTCTTCTTCTTACACCAGCTAATCGACGTTTCTTTGCATGAGGTATCTGAGATGTATCAACAGTTTTTATAGACACTTTCACGACTGGGTCATCTGTGCATGGCTTTTTATAACACGTACCACTAAATTTAGCATGACAATCAGTACAAACACCATAAAAATCGAAAAAAGGATAATTTTTCCTTTTATAAATATTGTGCTTTCTAAACTTATAACTGCATGGTAATTTCGACACTCTCCACATTTGCAAAGCAATAACATCAGTCCATCCTGAACCTAAACACTCATAAATGCGATCATCTTTGTATCTTTTTTGAACAGGAGCTATTTTTCTCCACTGTGATTCATTGATTTCAATGTCAAAACACATGCTAGCAGTATTTTCATCTAAATCGTCTAAATCTGGAACGAACTCATCAGAATCTGAGAGAGACATGTTTTTAAATGCTAACGAAGTCTTACTCACTGAGCACTTGTAAAATCTATAAAATTCATAACATAAAATTATTTTAAAATTTATAGCGACTATATCAATCCAGTTATTTGTATACACTCACCTAAATCTTAAATGGCAAGTCTCTTCCTATCATATTCATGGTTAGAAGTTGGGAATGTGGCAACATCTTTAGTGATTTAAGAAGCAGTAAGTCAGCCACAGATTTCTTTAGACTATGCTCGAAGAACTGCTTCTACTATTTGCGTTACTACAGGATACTCTGCAACAGCTTCAGAAATAATTTGTGTAGTGATTTGTACTGATGATGATGATGTCACTGAATCTGGCAATGATTCTGCTGCAACTCGAGTAGCACTACTATGCATGCAGCTATGAAGCGTATTTCAACTAATTGCAGCTTTGGGCCAACGGAAGAATAAATTGACCAACTCTTCTCCTACCTGCAAATGCCATAAGTTAAAAGAAGCAAGCTGCATGTATCATCACAGTATTTACACTTTTGTACTTACACTTTTGGTGCTTTTAAAACAAAATCGTCTGTATTTTTGTAGACTCGCTTAAATCTCGGCTGTCTGATATCACCAGTTGCAAAGTTCGATCAGAAAATTGAATTAATGGACGAAATCTGAAAACTGAGCACGTTAAAATTTAAAAAACCTATTTGCATTATTTATAAGAGAGAGTAAAGTACGACAAATCTACTGTAACGCCAACAATGATTTTTTGAGAAAAAACAATTGCCGAGCGATTTCAAACCAAAGCGAATTCTACTTTACCGACACAGAGAGATACAGTATTCGCAAAAGAGAAAAAGAGAAAGATGGAAAATATACAAGCGCATTTAATGTTAAAAACTTGTTTTTAAATTAATTTTAAAATAGATAAAATCATGCGAAAGTGGCCACTTTGGGTAGTTAATTATTATTTGTTCAAGACATTTTATTAACTTATAATTTTATTAACTGTAATTTTTATATAATTATACGCATGTAAGTTTTAAACGTAAATAGATAAATGAGAAATCAAAGTAGGTAAAATAAGTAAATTTATAAAAATTCGAAGAATAGCTTATTACTATTGTGTCTACGGTTTGTTTAGTTAAATAATTTAATTAATCCTTTAAAATGTCAATTTAATGAATTATAAGGTAATAAAATACTTTAGGGTTATAGAAAAAGATTTTTTAATTTAAATAAATTGCACAGTAATTTTTACCTGTCGTTCGCTCGTAACACCATAAAATTATCATTTAAATTGTCTTAACTCTTCACCTTTAGTTTCTACAGCTTGCAAATTTCTATTGGCCTTGCGTTCCCCTTGTTGAACAGCTAAATTCGCCTGCCGATGAAAAATTTAATCACTTAGCAGTAGATTTAGTATGTTTTTATATGCACTTTAAGGAAGAACTCACTTTTAAGAAAAGCATACCTTTTATCTTCATTGATTCCATAAAATGTCACCATCGATATAGTCCATCGTATTAAATCTGCTACATTGTTGCAAGCTGTTTTTTTCAGCTTCGTAGGTATACAGCGATGATGATTATAGTAAGGCAATGTTAAATCTACTGTATTATCATTATGAAAATGTTGGAGATTAAAAAGAAATCTGTATCAGTAATAATCTGAAATATTATAAAATTTTATTATAACGATAGTACCGGCACCTTTCATTTCTCAAAATAAATAGATATGAGTGACTTACTTTAAAAGCTTCACTCCAAGATACTTGAATCCAGCTTTGCAAGCTCCAATCTTTCCCCAAACAAAATAGCTGCAGAATCCATCATAAGTGTGATTAAGATAGAGAGGCTTTGCAAATTTTGTAACAGTTGCAAATTTTGTAATCGACGAACTGTTCCTAATAAAGTCTGTTTCATATTTACTGAAGTAATCGTAACCACAAACCTTAAAAATTTACTTATTTCAATCTTGTACGAAAAATTTAGTAACAAATGTGTATTTACTTTTTGTTATCCACTTGTATCTTTCTCATTATCCATTTCACTAACTAATAAAGCTGCAGCTCCAGCTACAACATGACTTGCTACAGATGCATCAGATGATGCTCTACTGAAACCAGGTTTCAGAGGTAAACCACCAACGCCAGATCCGTAAACAAGATCTGGTTTTACTTTGCCATAGCTTGCCGGCAGCTTCCATACAGTCATACCGCGAGATGAAAATTTTGCTATCTTCCCAATTAATTTCAGCAATACCAATGACATCCATTTGATCAGTATGATTACTGAAAGTGCTGTGAAAAATATTAATGTCTTCAGTTATAACTTAATATGAAACTCTAGCCTACATTTTTAATTAAAATTTTTTAATTTA
>JAXIUT010049337.1:0-11192 GCA_035586675.1 Eurytoma californica | reverse complement strand
CTATGTACAGGTAACATTGCTTACCTCTTATAGGATTTACTTTGTAAATTATCTGGTTTTCAATAAATAAATAAATATTATTATTTATATTACTCATTTTTATATTTAGTTTGGGATGATGTCGATGGTAATGAGTCGACATCATACCAAACTAAAAATTAATTACTTTTCTTATTTCACTTACTCACTTATTTTCGTAAATAACCCCACAGATTTAAAGAAGGAGTATTTTAATTAAGTGAAAATGTTAATCTGCATTGAAATCTTTATGAGAGTTTGTAACCAATAAAGGAAAAAGGAAAGAAGACAGGAGCGCTATCGGAATGCAGTAACACTTTCAGTATTTTTTTTTGCAATTGTCACGCTGCCAGGAGATTCACCTTAAGGGCCGGCTACTTTTTTCGAGGTTCCGATTACGCAGTTAACCGCTCCCCGGCTGATTTTTTTCCAATAATTGAAAAATATCCAATGAACCACTTAAATTTTTCCTGCGACCGTCGAACCTCGTCCGATAGGATCGATATTCGCTGCGCCCGAAAACTCGAGCATCGAGGTCGTCTGGCACGCGACGAATAGTACCGTCGCTCGAGGGACGCGCACTCGCGAATAGCTTCGGAGAAATCGCGCTTTGGTGGCGCAACCGCAAGCCGTCGGTCGCTCGCGAAACCGCGAAAAGTTTTCGAGCGTAAACGCGCGAATCGCGGAGATTTCAAAAAAGGCAATTTGTCCCATGCTCGCAGAACAATGCCTCGCTGCAAAGAGGCTAATATGACCGCAGTGATGAGAGAGAACGAGGCGGCGGGGGGCAGATACAGATATATATCTGCAGAGCGAGCGAGCGAGCGAGCGCTGCGGATGCTCGTAAACAGGCGCGCCGGGAGTGTGAAAAGCCCGACCGCAAATAGACGATTCTCATAATGTACACGTCTGGTGGGGCGTAAGTACGCCGGCGAATCTTAATGACGCTCCTCGTTGCTCAAGCCGGCGCTGCGCGCGCGCAACTGCGATGCACGCGACGCCCGCGCGTATATACGATCGGCCAACCCGCCGCCGACGGAGGAAAAATCATAAGCGGGGCTGGAGGGGCGGCGAGAATTTGAGGCGAAAACTTCATTTCCGCTTTACGAGGGCTTGTTAAAAGAAGCCGGAGCCGAGGGCTTTCAATGCGCGCGCGCTCCGCCAGCCAATAAAGTTTTACGGTCATTCGGGGCGAGATCGCCGCGCGGCGCGCTTTAGCGCCGTAAAGCGTTGCAACGCCCGTCAATATCGCTGCGGGCAAAGAGCGATGCGCGCACTCGAGCCGGGTGATATCGAGAGGAGGCTGAAGGCTGCGATGCGTCATTGCCGCTAATCACTTTGTGCCCTTCTCTTCTTTCTTTCTCCCTTGCTCGCTTGATTTGAAATAAATAAACTGAATACTCTTCTTTTCCTTCGTAGGTAGTCGTACCGATTTTAAAAACCTGTTTTCATTAATTTCGACTGAATAAGCGATGGATTAATTTTTCAATGTACAAATAATTGATTTGAATTAGGCGATCACCTTTTCATGTTTCAGTTTTAATTCATTCATTATTATTGCTTTTAAAAAAGTAATTTACTCATTCAGTTATAAACGGATTTTTAACTGATATCTTGATTCAATATTTGAAAATAATAAATGTAAAATAAATCTCACGAAATGTTTATTTTAATCAAATCATTTGATCCTTTATCTTTAATTAATTTGTTATTACTATATGTGCAAAACGTTTGAGCAGAAAGAATGAAACTCGCGTAACATTAAATAAGTACATGCATGTGAAAAAATAAAGGATCAAATGGATATTGAAAAACCAATAGTAATTTACATTCGCCGGGTAATCAATAAAATATATCGAGGTACAATTTTGACGAAATCTATCTTCAACAATTTAAAAATTCGAATCATGCGTTATTTATTTCCGGGCAGCGCTCCTCCCCCTCTGTCGGTTACCAAACGAGATTACGCGTCTACGTCGATTATGGTGGCGCTGCACCTACACTTTGATCGATAGAAAAGCGGGGAAGCCCTAGATTGATCAGCGGCATTGGAACAATTCGTACTTCCGACCGCGGAGTGCACGAGGTAAACGCACCGAAGGTTCCGAGTGGTGAAAAAAACAGCGCGCGCCCCGGATCGATTCGCGCGAAAGGGGGATAAAAACGACGGGCCGACGTGGTTTAATGGGGACGGAAACGGCCGGAGGAAGAGCGGTGGCGTTAAAGGGACTCTGCTAATCTAATCTCGTTGCCCTGTAAAACAGTTATTTTCCGCGAAAATTGCGTTTGCGCCGCCGGGCAGCGCATCACAAGGCGCTTCCTGCCTCGGAGCAATGCAATTCAAAAATTGCGTTACACCGCGCCTTCGCCCGCTAACTGCCAGCGATTAAATTTGTTCGGAGGCGGACCGACGGCAATGAACGCAGAAACAGTCAACAACTGAACGGGAAGGAGGAAATTGCAGCGTTATAACCCTTGCAGAAAGAAACTATAATCAGATCGAAAAATTTCTAGCATGACTATAGTTGGGATGAGAAATTTATATTCTATACAAGCGTTTCCTGTAAGTACAGTTTTTTTTCTGACAGGGAAGTAGCGCAGTTTTTGGGTCGCGCGGCGCATTGTCGTAGGTAAGCGAATGCGCGCGTGGAATTACTCCAGATTCTGCGGAGGCGTAGACGCGCAGCCTCCTCGCGTCTGGAAGTTGCGCCGCGACTCCCGAAAAAGAAACTTGGAACGACGAGGCGAGCATACTTACGTACA
This sequence comes from Eurytoma californica, assembly GCA_035586675.1. Lineage (NCBI taxonomy): Eukaryota > Metazoa > Arthropoda > Insecta > Hymenoptera > Eurytomidae > Eurytoma > Eurytoma californica. The sequence continues at coordinate 8,411 of JAXIUT010049337.1, read as the reverse complement.
CGCGCGTCTTCGAATTCCCGCATAATGCGGGCGTTTGAATTCTCCTGACGTAGACAGGAAGAGAGGGGTGCGCTAAGATATTCTCAAGATTTCGCCGGCAAAAATTTGTCCCAGTGAAATGTGCGCCTGATAAACTCGTAACTTCCGCCAATAAAATGAACTTTCATTCCTTGAATGCAATTCGTTTATTACTTCTTAATCTTCTTATCAACATATGGTTCAAACTCTGATATGGAGAGTGATTCTTAAACGATTTAATTAATCGAAAAATAGAAGTAGAATAATAATTATTAAAAAAAATAATACAAATAAAGTAGACTATAGGAGTTATAAATTAAGATTGTACGATTGAATTAAGAAATTTTATTTAGCTGAAATGTCCACTAAATATTTCCAAGAAATATGAATGAAGCTTGATTTAAACTATCTCAATGATGCAGCGGATCTACTTGATTTTCTTTTAAATTATACTCAACTTTTATGTCAAGCACTGCCTCGTCATTAGAACTACAGCATTAAAAGTTCAAAAAATTACTATCGTAGTAAACTGACGGAAAATATTTAATTTTTCAATCACTTTAATTATTTCTTTTCGCCTAATAAACATATCACTCTGCATTATCCACTGATTAAACTTAGAGGTAAAATTGAAATAATCAATATGTATCTCTCGGGAATCCTCATCGGTCCTCGCATCGGTTCGCAGCCCCAGCGTATCAGAGACGCGTTCAAATTTGACCGGAGCTAAGAGCTCCCTCAGTGGGAAATATCATTCGGATTAAGGCTGGACGGGACGTCGCTTACACGTATACGAACCTGACTGTCGATGTAATCCTGGTGCTCGTCGTGGCCGTGGCCGTCCCCGAGCGGCGCCCCGTAGCTGTTAGTCACGGGCTGCTGCTGCTGCTGCTGCTGCTGGTACTGCTGGTACTGGCCGGCCTGGTTCCCGGCGGGACCGGCGAAATTTCCGGGCACGCCGTACTGGCCGCTCAAGGCCGGCGGCTCGCCCCGCGCCAGACAGACGCAGAGCGCCGCCGCGACAATCACCTGCAATCGAGAGACGCGGGTCCATTGATTAAAACGGCGATTTCCCGGGCGCGCCCGATTTTCGGGGCTCGCACGCCCTCCGTCTATAAGCAGCCCCGACAGGCGAAACGCCGAGCCGTGTACCCTAGACGCAAGGCATTTCTTCCGGAACGTATTAGACCGAGACGAGATTCGCCGCGAAAGAGAGATATAGTCTCGCCTCGAACATTTTCAATGCAACAAGAAATTCTGTCGAGATAAGAATCTCGCTTTTGAGAAGGGATCTTTTATGTTGAGAAGATACGAGAAAATCTTGAAGCTTTTTCTTGTCTTGCACAGATCGAGAATATATTGAAATTTTCAAAAAATGACAACCATAAATTCGTACGCAAAAAATAAAAAACAAAAGAAAATCGAAATATTTAAGCATGCTATGAGAAGGAGAATTTCAGGTTCGCGGGGATATGGTTACGAAAATCGTGTTATTAGTTTTACGCTTCATTCGCAGGCACACGCTGTAGGAAAATTCATTAAGCTCGCGTTACAATTTCAATTAAATTTACAAAAAATACTTGAGATGTATACTTAATAACTTTGACGAAGTATACCGAGGACTATTTAATTTACGATTTATTCGCGAAGCGAGATATTCTAAATGTTAGGTGAATGTGCCACGTTAAAATTATGATTTATAGCAACTCCTGAGCTGCAAAATAAGGAATATGCGCGGTCGAAAGAGTAAAAAAATAATAAAATAAATTTTTTAAAGATTTTAATAATTATTAATGTACGCTCAATTTAAAGTATAGCTTTCCAAGTTCATTATTATAATTAATAACTTTTCAAAGTAAGTATTTATCTACTTCACTGAAAGAAGAAAATTTATAATTTATTCCCCATTTCGTAACCATTTTTAATAAAGTAGTATAGTAGTACATTTTCAGTATATTTCTGTATCGCGTGTAAAAAATTGTTAAAATATTACCCAAAAAGAAGTAAATATCGAAAAATCCTCCTCTTTCGAGAATTTTTTTGAATAACGGTTACTTTTATGACTTTATATATTTTTTCCGCAGTGCAACTTTAAATTATGCAGCGTAAATTTAAAGTCAAAAGAAATAATGAGTCGGTCATAAAATTTTTTTGTAATAGTTGTGAAAAAGATACGTGATACGCTTGCAAACTTTGAGCAAGCCTGCATGAGTCCACCTTTTATGTCGAATACAGCTGAAGATCCGTTGAATTTCAAGCCCACACGAACTTGTATATTTAAAATTAAATGAGAATTTTTTAAAATACAATTATACAGACGCCAAAGTATTAACGTAACATTGTAAATGCAAAGGCCCCTTTGTTGTCAAGATTATCCAAAATCCCAGTCGTTAAAGCCCGAATGAAAACGGACGAAAGCAACGAGTGCCAGCGCCTAATTAGAAAATAAACTGATACTCGCGGGTCGTGGCACCTTGTGGTTAGCTAAATAACAGAGCGAGTTCCGCGGGGCGCTAAGCAGACGCGATCCCGCGTCGGTAAGAGGATCGCGCGAAGACCCGCGCACGCGAGCGGGTAACACGCGGAAGCGCGGGAGGAGGTCATAACGAGCGGCGCGCTCGCCTGTCTGTCGAGCGCAAAGCGCGCCGAAAAATTACACGACGCGCGCGAGTTTTTTCCCGCGTGAAGATGTCCGCGGCGATACGTCCCTTTTTACCTCAGCGCTCGCGCTACTTTTTTTTGTCCCCCTTTCGGAGTAATACGATGGGGCTGACTGATTAATGCCGCGGCGGGTGCATCGCGCCTGGTTTGCTCCCGTGCACTTTGGTCAACGCGACGTGGAGAGGAATAATCTATCTGTGCTGCGCGAGAAGATTTGCACTGCTGTTAGTAGCGCGCGTCACAAGTTCCAATGCACCGTCGCTGAGGGTCTTATTTTTTGTAAGAATCATAAAATTTGAATTGTTTAAAAAAAGGATAGTTTGATTTGTTCGTGATTTAACGTAACAATTAAATTTCAAGATTTAAATAAATATAATTCATATATCATAAACACAAGTTTTCTTAACTATTTATACATTTCAATTTCATATTTTAGCTGCGCATTCATTACAATTTTTAAGAATTAATGTATATAAATAAATAAGAAAACTTTTACGTTGATAATTAAATTATACTTAATATTTACGCTTTTATCAATCCTACCTTTACAATTAATTACTACAATATAAATAATCGGGTCTGCTCGTGATTTACTATAATTTTAGGTATCTAAATCAGAGGCAGGATGTTTAAACTAAAGAGGATTTCAGAGGTACTGGATAAAGAAATAAATTACTAATTCAATTAATTATTTACTAGTATAAAAATTTTAAAGACCAATTTTTTAGCTTGAAATAATTTTTATCTTGTTCGAGAATCTGTTTAATAAACTTTATGAGATTTTGGTAGTATTTAGTTTCGTTACCTTTTTAGATATTTACATCTCCGTGACAGTACGATACATTAAACTTTAAACTGTAAGTAGCGATGTACAGTAATTTTGTTTTAATATTAAACGTCACTGTCGTCTACGGTTTCCTTTAATCTTGGATGGATAGTAACTCTTTCCGTTATAATATGCTATCGCAAATGTTATTAAAACTATTTGAATAAAACTTTAATGAACTGCGAAACTTAACACGCTTTTCAAGTAAATTTAATTACAACCCCTGCTTCTCCTAATTATTCCCGCGGCATATTATGGCCAACCGATTTTCCAAATTTCTAGCGCGCACAGCTAAAAACTACAGATGCATTATTTAATCAGTGCAGCGGAGGCACGTGCGTTTCACTTTACGTCACTTGTACAATCTCTAACCGTGCGAGCGCCCGCGCTTTAATGACTGCCCCACATTCTTCAATGCGTTTAATAACTCCATTACGCCGAATTGAAATTTCGAATTCACAATGAATTCGCGCCTCCATTGTGCCGAATAATAGCGACGCGCAAGAATTTCAATTTGACGATTTCACGAAAGATCGAAGCGTGACTTCCTTCCCCGGCGGTTCTTTCGTTTTGTACCGGCGCATCGGCGCGCTCTTAAAGGCACCGGCGGAGCCGTAAGATGACGGACGATCGAGCGACGGATATTAAGACGCGTGCCAGCATCGCGAACGCCATTGGGCTCCCATTCACCGCGGGTGTTTATGTCATAACCCAATAGTCGGGAAACAATTGATTGATTCAATGAAAAATCGATTCGACGAGATATTGTTATTAAATTCAATTTAGCGGTGCGGTGAATGAAAAGCTCAATGAAACTTTGTACGGGGCTATTGATAGTCAGTCAGTCAATTATTATTATGCTTCATTATATATTATGATTATTTGAATAACTACTTTGATATTTGACAGGTGAATCGATCGAATAGAAATATATGAATAGAAATTCAGCTATTATTAATACTATTTCACTGTACGACTAATTAAAATCTGCATTATAATCCAATATATCGTGAGATATTTAATTTTATAACGAAATTAAATTTGCACGTGGTATATTGCCAAATTACCAAAATTAAATGACTGTCAAAATTTATTTAGAGTTAGATTAATCACTAAAAGGTCCGACAAATAATGTTCAAACTTATTTACACGAAATCAAACCTGCATTAATTAAGGAAATAGAACAAACATCCAATGTGAAAGTGATTTTTAAAAGTACAAGCCCTCTAAATCTGAATTAGTGAAATTTTTTTAAATAATCACATGTCCTCAGTCAAGCGAATCCCACTAATTGTAATAGAGGAATACTTTTAACCTGCGATGCATCACTATTCATATCAAATTTCACTAATTCGGATTTAAAGGGAGGTGAACTGAACGAATGTGCGGCATGCAAATTGCCCTCCCACGTGTCAATAAAACAATCACACAACAGTATACTCATCACTTTGACTTATTGGCACATTGACTAACGAAAAGAAGTTCGATCGTTACAGCGTCCGTCACTGCGTATGCAATTAAACTCGGATGCACAGCGAAAGCGAGCTTAAGCCAGCCACCGCAAAGTCCAGTCCGCGAGTCAGCTCCTCGCACCGCGCACTCGCGAGTCACGCCGAGGCCCCCCGGTGTGATCTTTACCTTCCGTAGGGCAGTGTCCATCTTCGTTTCCCGAAACTTGCTGTCGTCGGCTCTGCGTGTCGAACCGGGCCGAGCGAAACTTTAAAGTGCGGAGTTGCCCGGGGCGCCGGTACGCTTATATAGCTCGCTCGCCGCCGAATGTTTCTCGCGGCTCACTTCCTGCGCTCGCCGTGAGAAAAGCGGAGGAGGGCGCATCGCCGCGCGGAGGACGAATCCACGCTGTACCCGCGGCCGCCGGGCGCACGCACTTTCCTTACCCACACTCGAGAGGCGATTGCGCCCGTCCGCGCGCGTCCCTTTTCTTTCTCGCGTGCTCCGAGCTTGCGACACCTTTACTGGCACACAAAAAAAAAGCTGACTCGACCGTCGCGATGCAGCGCGCTTTTCACGGACCCGACGCACTCGCTCGTTTCTGTTACGTCCTCCAGATTTGACTTCCTTCGTTAATTAAGCAACGCCCGCGTTTGAGGCGCCGCTGAGATAACGGATGGCTCCTGTAACTGTCGGCTTGGACCTACCGGATACGCTAGTATGCTCGTAAAAAGCGTAATGCTGTTTGTTACAGTTTACGTTTCGGGAGGTGTATATACTTACTGAAGAAAAAGCTGTCGATGGATTTTGAATTTCAAAAATCGTTTGTATTTTTAAAGAAAAGTTGAAGTTAGCTAGGAGAGAAAGTTATTTCTCATCATCTGATTCAATAGATTCTTAAAGTTCAATAGATTTTTAAAAGTAGATGTAGTAAATATCTAATGCGAACAAAAAATAAAGACGTCCATGAATTATGCAAAGGAAACGTCTGGAGGCTGCACATGGAATGGTCTGGTGACAATAAAAAAAAGTCCGAAGAAGAGGATTGTATTTTCCTTTCAGCAAGTTTCTTCATGAACCGTTATTTATATTTATCTTTTCTAAAACTGAGATTTCTGAACTAGAAGTCTATAAACTCACCTATGGTATACATTATATCCCTTACATGAAAGGCAGCGTTATTGATTTTTAGCAACTATGAGCATTGCTAAGCAAAAGTTAACAAAAACTTATCAGCTATATTTGAAGTCTTTCTCCAGGATCCTTTTTTTAAACCGACATATAAACATGTATTTTATAAGAAAATATTCTAAGCAACAGTAAAAAAAAAAAAAAAAAAAAAAAAAAAAAAATTCACCTCATTTTCTTCCAAACGCGACTTATCAGCATATATATCAGCTTCAGGAATATCATCCTCGAGCTCCACATATTGACACGGGAAATGGCCGTCGGAGTGAAGGCTGGCGATACCAAGCGCGATTTCCCTCGAAACATCCATCATCAAAATTTCGTAACGGCTTGGTACCCTCGACCCGTCTCGGCCGGAGCATCGGCCGCTCTCATGCGTGAAACGAGGGCTCGCGCGCGCGCGAAAAGGCCACCGCTAAAAAAAGGAGTAGCAGCGATCCGGGGGGGAGAGAGCTCTAAAATCTGCAGCGAGAAATTCACGCTCTCCGTCCATTTTCACCGTACGCGCGAGAGTGTTGCAATAACGCGGCGGACGCTCGGATGCGCGCGCCTCCGCGAAAAGCGACAAACTACGAAAAGCTAAGACACGAAAGGGTCTTGACACGCAAATTGGAGCAAGGAATAATGAATAAGAATCAGTCTTCTTCCTTATTCTAACACGGGCAGTATATCTGTATACTATATATATACACACAGCGAATGAGGAATTAGAATAACGAATGAGCTCTTAATCGCGGTATGTACAGATATATCTACTGACTGTGTTAGAATATAAGGAACGTGCTAAATCGGTTAGAGTGAAGCTTTACGCCAGTGGAGTAAAATTTTCACTCGAAGACTAGAATTCAGACTAAGTAGAGTAACTTTTTTACTCAAAATTAGAGTGAAAGGTAGAACTGCTCTGTTAATAAAGTCACTCTAAAAATTGCGATTCACAGAGTAACCACAAGTGCAATTAAAATACTTTATTTGTTCAGAGTGACAATTTCCCAGTATTAGAAAGAAATTTCACTACTGTAGACTTAAATTTTACTCTTTCAGCGGACTATAGAATAAGAGTAAGATTTCACTCCAGCCGATTTAGCGTGAAAAAGGCTTATTGTTATTCTTTATTCCATAATCCATTTCGTGTGCTATGGCTCATCAACCAGATGGAATGCAAAGCTCGTGTAATTTCCGCCGTGGGCGTGGATCGGCTGCGCTTTGCGCCACTACATCGAGCTTTCCGCGTCATCAAAAAGAGGGGGGGGGGGGGGGATCGGTGTAAGCCGGAGAAAGCGATGCGCGGTTACCTCATCTCGTGGGATAATGCACAGTGTGTCGGCGATGCGCCGGCGCTCCGCTTTATATCTGCGCTGGCTAATTAGGTAATTGAGACTTCGTTAAAGCGGATCGGGACGCGCGGGCGTCTTTGTGCGTTTTCCCGGGGCTAAAGGTACGGCGCGGAGAGTTGCCGAAATGCGTGCGCGCGCAGTTACGATCGCTCGCGTAAGAATACGCGAGCGTTTGTAGTCTTTAGAGGATTCCCCTGCAGCAGGCTTGCGCTTCTGGCGCGCTGCATTGTAACCCGAGAGGAAGAATTAGCGCTCCGGCGTCGCTGCTCTCTTGACGTTGATTATTCACCGGCAGGCAATTATTTCGGAAATTTTTACGGGGATACTTGGACGCGTAAGACGCGGGAGTGCGCCGAACTCAACTTTCAGGTCGATGCGACACTCGAAACGTTGTCTTGCCCTTACGCAAATTAATTATCATTTTTGGCAAGATTTACCGCGAAGACCTGACGGAGTATTCAAAATTCTCGTTTTTTTTCGTTTTAACTTTTTGCGGTACAATTAAGATTTTTTTCGAGAAAATTATAAAAGTCAAGTTCTTTTAAGAATATCTTAATTTTGGAGTGTAATCCTTATATCGGGAACTATTTACCTGGAAATATCAAGTTTCTGAAGGATTTTCTCATTTTAGTGGAAACCTTTTACCTAAACCTTTCTTTAGTTCACAAAATTAGAAGTTCTTTTTTTAAAGATGACCTTAAATTCATAAATTTACCTGTATCCTACATATACAGTGTTGTTCATTCTTCCTAGTTATTTTCATTTCGAAAATTAAGTAAAATTTTTAATTTGTAAAATTTTGATTTGAGTATTTCATTTCAAATTTAAAAAAAATTTCTATAAGGTTTCTTGCGAATATTAAAAAAACGCTGCCAACTGCTTTGGCGGAATGCTTTCTCATAGAGAACAGTGACTTCACATTTGATTTTTCAGTA
>JAXIUT010049316.1:0-11194 GCA_035586675.1 Eurytoma californica | reverse complement strand
CGTAACTGCTGGTACAACTACTGGCAAAACTACTGATTGCCAATAGTCTTACCAATAGTTTTTTTGGAACTACTGTCGTAACTACTGGAAGCAATTGTTTTCTTCCAGTAGTTACAGCAGTAGTTCTAAAAAAACTATTGGTAAAACTATTGGCAATTAGTAGTTTATTTTCCTAAGGGACATTAAATCTTTACCAACAAATTTGTCAGAATTGATGTATTTGAAGAATAAACATGTACATACCATATCCTTGATTTGTTATCTTCTAATACTTCCCTTAAAAAAATTTATTCTCATAATCATTAATCACAAAAGTGGATAAATCAAAGATACTTATATATACAAATGATAATATATGATCAGCTTATTCATAAATTTTCTCTTTTATGTTACAGGTGAGTCCACTTGAAACATTTCCTAAAGTTCGCTCTTAACCGCTATCAGTAAGTTAAAAAACGATAGGTCAATTATACGTAAGAACGTTTGATCGGTCGTATTATAAAAACATTCTATACGGTCCAATGATGGGGGAAAAATCGAGTTCTCACCCTGTTTTATAATTCACTCCCACCCTCACGAAGGTTGTCAGCGAAGTGCGCTGCAAAGAATTTAAATGATTAATTTTTGAAGCTCTGACTCAGCCAAACTGGGCGGAGCCTTCAAGGCGGGAACTTGGGCAGAAGTTCATATCGCTGAGTAATAGATCAAGCAAAAAGTGAGGATCGCGTCCCGATTCAACTCGAAATTTCGACCGGCCTCGCTCATTTTCTCGAAGGAGAGAGAGAGCCCCCCCTTAATGAATATGTTAAGCCTTCATTAGCCGCCAGGTCGAAAGTTCGACGACGACAAACTGAGAGTCGCGTAACGAGCCCCGTCGCGCGCCAAAATCCGCCGGCGGGGGAGCGTGCGCGACACCTGCGGGAGATAAGGGCGCGCGATGTAATAAGCGCGATTGCGCGGGCGAATATCGCGCCCCGGCGCGACTTTAATTGAGTTTCATTCAAGTTTATTCACAAGGCCCCGGTGACTCGGCGACTCCGATTTCACGCGCGAAACACGCCGATCCCCCCCTCCTTTCTTTCGGTTGGAAATCGCGGATCGGGACGCAAGTGCCGCGCGCATTGAGCTCGTTAAACTTTCCGCGAAGTTCGGCGACCCCGCGCGCGGCTTAAAGTTTCGCTAATAACGTACGAGCGATAATAATGGTCGCGCGCCGAGATAATAACCGTAAAGAGGAACCGGAGAGCCCCGGGTCCGCCCCGATACCTATACGCAGCCGGGCGTGTACGTAGGTACGGAGCCGCCGGAACGACCGGCACTCAAAGCTCACTCGTAAAGGTTATAAGGCACGTACTGCCAATTCATCCAATAATGGCGAAATTGCCTTCGGCCGCGATTTTCGATGGGCTTTTGGAAAAAGAAAATCTTTAAATGCCGCCTGTGACTTGAGTTTCAAGCGGATTATTGTCTTGGGGTCATTGGAATGAATGAATGCGGATGAAACCGATGCAGAGTCCATGTCGTTCCTTCTGCTGTTGGTCCGGGATACGATTTTTATGCGCCAGATAGATTAGGAAATTTAATTAATTTTTAATTTATTAACCAGAACAAAATTACAAAGGTCATTTCTATTGAGGTAAACGCAGTGTACATAGGCTGGTTACAAAAAAGTAAACTTAACTAACTTAAAACTAATATCCCAGTTAGATTTATTACATTAGTTTTACAAGATTACAAGAACGATAGTTATATCCGTATAGCTAACGTATATCATCATTTAAAATTTATGAACAACAGTTATGAATATATTCTACATAGATAATAAAAATGGATTTTCTTTTCAATTGAAATGGAATTGATGAAATTGAATTGTGATTTAATTAAATTAAATCAAATACCATTAAATTAAATTTTGTTATAATTTAACCAAGTATTTCCTTCAAAATTTTAATGCAATTTTCTACATATTTTTACAATTCTGAAACTTTTAAGGAGTTCGGACTAGCGTAATAAACTGTTATTGAAAATTTCAAATTCCATAATAAATTAAACAAAGTTCATGCACGTAATTATGTATAATTAATAAATAAACAATTATAATTAAATGTATTCCCTTTCATTCAAATTAATTAAATTACAAATACAACTTTCTATATATTTATTTAATTTGAGCTATTTGTAATACTCACGAATTACCCGTGAAACTTAAACTTCGTTTCGTTCCTCAGCAGAAAGCAATTGCCTCGGCCTCAAAAGCCGTATAATAAGCCAAAGAGAAAACATAATTTTACGTTGTTTCAAACACTTTCAAATAACACACTTTTATCCCTTTAAATTTCGGGTTGCATTTCGCGAAAAATTCGCGCTGGAAATTACGTCGTCGATCGCCCCGGCAAAAATTCCAGAGCAAAATCGATAAGCCGAAAGCGCAAAATCCTCCTGAGAATTTGTCAACGTTCCAGCGGATCAAAGCCCTTGCACCCGTGAGCAATCTCCCCGCACCGAACAAAAAAAAAAAAAAAAGAAAAGAAAAAACGCCACAGACAAGCTGTGAGGGCATTCCTTTTTAGCCACCCTTTCTTCCGCACCCTCGTGCACGCGGGCAATATATCCGCGGCGGAAGGCCTCGAGTCCCGGGCACATATTTTAGCGCGAGCTCGCGGCGCGCGGGGTCTTTAAGTGCACGGAACAAAGGGGCCGCAGGGCGAGTCGCAAGCGCCTATTCGCCGCGCGCGAAGCACCCGTTATCGAGTCGCGCGCGGGGGGGAGGCGCGTTATCGCGTGCTGGCCCTTTCAACGCCAAGCTCCCGGCCGAGCGTCGATACGCTCGCTTCGCGATGTGCAAACGATTCCGAGGGCAAAAGAGCTTCGAAATTTTTAAATTCTTGAAGTCATTTTCTGGTGACAGCGAGGAGAACTGTACCGCAGAAAGTACTCTGTAATTAGCACAGAAAATCGCTTTTTCTAAATTTCCCGTAAAAAATGCAAATTTGGTTAAAGGAGGTTGTACCGGTACATAAGTAGTCAAATCAACAACTATTCACTAACACACATGTATTGTTTTGTATTTAAGAACGAAGACATAGAGTACCATTTCTATTTTTTTTCTTCTTTACAATTTTTTACCTTACAAAAAATTAACTGTAGTTCATATCGCAATGAAAAAGTTACTCCCCATCATAAGTGGCAATGTTAAAAGTGAACATGCAAATTCAAGGCTTTGTACCGTCACCATTTTTTAACTGAAAATTTATTGTATAATAATCAAGTAGTGGTTAAAATTTCATCAAATTCTTAAAGTTAATTTTCTGAACGGTACAACCTCCTTAATCGTCCTGCGATTATGAGATTTTTTGTCAAGTTTCACGGGAAAATTGTCTGCGTGTACGATCGATAAAACACCTTTACCTTTGTGCGTTCAGCCGAGCGTTGTTAATTATGAACGTATGGCCGCTCGCGATTTTATTTTATAGAATAAGCCGTGTAATTAAATTGCCTTGAACGCCGTTGCGTTTCGTAATAATAAACCGCGCGGGGGAGTTGCTTTATCTGACGTTACATAAATTGGAACCGTCAGTTTTCTGAGCGAGCTTGAAATTTTCGAATAACTTTGATAACGATAAAGAAACACGGAGCGTCAATTGCACCGATTCACCGAATAAAATTTAATTTTATCAATGAAATCTAGATTCATAAAAAAAAAAGAATGCCGATTGACAGGAAGAATACAATTTTTTTTGATGAATTTATCGCATTGAATTATCGAAGAAATCCGATATAGAAGCTGGCTTTACAAGGGAGCTAGCGGGCGCAATTATCGGCATATTTTCGCGAAATATGGTTAAAAGCAATTTCATACAACAATAATTTCGATGCGCAATCTTTCATGAAATGCAAATGAGTTCTCTAGCGAAAAAAAAAGGAAAGTGGAGAAAATTGCCCCGGCGGGCGCTCCGTATCAATAAATATCGCTAAAATATGCGAAGCGCCGGAGGGGCGCGAATTAAAGTCACACCGCCTACTGGAAAAACAGGAGGGCGGCCGCCGCGAGCCGCCGGCGCGGCGTACAAAAAGAAAAGGGCGGCTCTGAAAATTTTCATAAATTATGTATATTTCGCCGCTGGTTCGGGGCGCACGTCGCGCCGATCGATCCGCGCGCGCGTTTTGTTATTCGCCGGACGGCGGGGGGCATAAACTTTTGGTTGCGTGCGGAGGCGCGAAACGCCGCGCAACAAAATAATTACGGAGGATCCCGGACCGGAGAGGGGAGGTGGGGGGCCAGCCGCCGGAATATCGATGAGTCAACAAGACGCGCCAAAGAGCGACGAGCCGTATTCATCATTGCTCGGGGAAATTTGAATAATTTAATGGGCGGCCGCGCGCAATCGCTTCTCTCTTTTTTTTTTTCGTCACTTTTATCCTCGCGGCGCCTCTTTGCTTTCTTCGGTGCCCCTTATACCCAGCTGGTCGGCGGCCGCTGCTAACCCGATTGCATTTCTCGCCTCTTTAAAGAGGCGGCCGACGGGGAACTTAAATAAATAGGCCAGATAGCGCCGACGCCTTAGGCTCGACAAATTCCATTGTGGAAAAATAATGACAGCCGCCCTCTCGAAAGCGAGAGCCACGGTAAATAAGATCTCAGTTTGCTGTACGGGATAAAGACCCCGCATTCCGCAGATGGATGGAAGTGCAATTTTATGCAAATATTACAATAATTTTAAAAAAATCTTGATTTTAAGGAAAATTTAAGTGGAGTAAAGTATTACTACCCTCTATAAATTTTACTTTATATATATTTTAATTTACATAATTACAATTAATTAATTATACGAGTATTATTAAATGTATTAATTGAATTAAATATTAATTAAGATAGATTGAATTAAATATCAATAAAAAATAGGGTCACATTAATACCTCCTTGGCTCCTTCCAATTTGCTAAAGAATTCCCGATAGCTCGATTTATATCGGCATTTTTCAGCATCGTACATTCGATCAAAGATTACAGTCGAATCCGCTTACGACTACTGAGACCGAAAAGCGATTTGTCCGTTGAATATTTCCCGTCGGCGACGCTCTACCCCCGAGACGCTCCTTGACCCCAGATTAAAACTGCAATAATTCAAAGCGCGCGAGTACTTAAAAAAAATTGTAAAATCGCACCGCATGCACTCAAATCAACCATAAATTAAAACCCCCAATTCGCATCTCCTCTTTATTCCCACCTTACCCCGCCGATTCGGCAGCGTCGAGCTTGCAAGCACCGCGGGCTTAGAGCCCGCCATTTGCCACCGTCGCGGGGACTCCCCCCCTCTCTCTCTCTCTCTCTCGCGGATAAAGGATGAGGCGCGAACGCAAATTGCTCGGCAGGCCGCCGCGAATATGCATCACGCTCTCCCCCCGCGTCGGCGAAAAATGCGACTGCGCGCCCCGCTCGATTGCCGACGTGATTCGCGCGCGCTCGAGCACGCGTCTGCCTCCCCGCGCGCTTTCTCTTCCGTCACTTCAATTTTCGACGCCTCTGCCCTTCCGCTCAGCCGCGGTCGCGGCGCGAAATGTTTATACGCGCGGGCGAGCTTGCGCCGAGAAATTTTTTTTTTTTTTTTTTTTTTTTTTCGGCTCGCCTCTAAACAATACGCGGCTACTCATCTGTTTACTTGTTCTTTGCTGAAGTTGCGAGTAAGGATTTTCGGAGGAGGGAATTTGCGGACTGTTTTTTGGAGGGGTTTATTTTTGGGTATGAAGGTACGGGTACTGACATGGTTGAGATTTCGAGGTATTAGCTGCACGGCGAGTTTGAGGAATTTTGATAAAAATTTGAAATTACTTCATTTGTTTTTTTTTTTTTAATGGAAAATATACTCGTGTAAAAATTCGATGCATTTCATCGCTTTTTGCATGATAAATTCGAATTATCCAGCGTGTTTTATACTTTTGCAAATTTATTATTTGATCCGTGAAATTGAACGCAAATTTATTTCCTGGTAATTTCAGCAAAGTCCTTTTTTCCTTCATAAGCGGAAGCTCGTTTTAAAAGAATTTTTAAAAACATTTTTTCGCGGCGAGAAATTTCTAGATATTTATATTGCCCAATAATTGTAAGCAACGCGCCTCGTTCTACTGCTTTTTATGAAAAAATTTAATTTACGAACGATTTTAGTGGCAGCCGGCGCAGTTATCCAAAGTGCCGTTCGTTCTGCAAAAGTGAACGGAAAACATTTAATAAGAGCAAAGAATGACAGCGCGGCATTTGGAAAAGCCGGTAATCAAATCATTCGCGACCTTTCCTCGATCACCCGCATTTCTCTGCCTCCGGCAGCCGCCGGCATAATACGCGTCAATCACGCGCTCCACTTTTGATTTTCTCGCCGAACAAAAAAAAAATACCCCCTCGTTTTTTGCGCCGACCGCAGCCCATTTTTCCTCGCAAGCGGGCAAAAAAATACGATGCTCCGCGGCGAAACCTTAACGAGCGAAAAATAATAAAAATCACAAAATGAACGCGCGTGCGGACGCACGGACGGAATGAAAAAAAAGCGCGACTCACTCGATTCCAGGGGATGTGGACCGAGGTGAGAGGATACGTCGCATAATGGGAAGCGGCGCTCGGGTCCTGGACCCGGGTCTTCGCTCGCGGAAGGCAGGAGGTAACGGCTTAGAAGTTCGCGGGGGGCGTGCTTCCCGGTTCAATTGCGGCAAACTACCAACGCTAACGGACGTCAATTGGAAGTTCAATACGGAGGTACTCTAGCCGGATTTCTGTGCGGTGCTTTCCTCCTTTGCTGATGTCTAATTTGGACTCTAATTGTTTAAACGGACGCCCGCGTACACTTTGATTTGTTTGGAGTTTAAGGATTTTTCGATTTTAATCATCAAAGATTTATCAGAGAAAATCGTGGAAAGTGGAACCTGCTTTTACTTGTACAACATCTAATCTAGTACAAAGTTTATGTCGCCGGCTTAGTGCGACAAAGAAATTGTACATTTTTTATAAATTTTTCATATTACTTTAAAAAATTTTAAAGAAAAAGTTTTTCCCCTTTTCATTCCTTAGCGAGTGAACTGAGGTAAACTTCAAAAATAAAATTTACATTTGAGTATTTTCATATTTCACTTTTTTGAAAAAGAACTCGTATTCACAATTTTTTAAATTTTGAAGTTACGATAGATAAAAGCGTAAATCCATTTTACTCTATTTCGACCCCTTAGGGCGAATTGGGGTAAAATCCTGTCGTATCTCATCACTATACTCAAAATACTTTAAAAAGTAAATTATCAATTGACAACCTTTGCAAATATTTAAAAATCAATAAATTATGAAAGTATTGATATACATTCTAAGGAACAGTACGTTCTTACTCCTGTATATCATCACGGGTATTCATTTTTAAATATTTTCCCGTAACTCTAAAAGTACAAAATGAATATATTTTTAATTATAAGTATATCGCACTTTAATTTTGCCAGGAACTAACGAGTTAGTAAAAGCTCTCTTACGATTCTTGGTGAAATTTAGTTCTCAGTACGTTTGCATGTTTAACGGACCCTCCACCACCTCTACCATGAGGTACAATTAATTTATTTCGCCTCTAATTTAGCACGCGGGCGTCAACCTCACACACCCACATACACATATGGACTCATGCGCGTAGGAGTGTTTGCGCTCTTGAATAGATTAAATTTTTCGTACGAAAGTTTCGCTCTCAAAGTCGCGCGCAAGCTGCGCATCGAAAACGAGGTTAACCGTCGCATTTGATCGGCACAACGGGTCATCTTTTAATTACTCTCCCCCACTCCCGTTTTTTTATCATCACCCCCGGCGCGCTAATCAGCGGTGAAAGAGCGCGCCGATTCTCTTTTGCGGCTCTGAAAAAAATTTTCGGCTCGGCGCCTCCGCCGCGCGCATTCCGAAAATTAATTTTCCGCTCTCGTGCCTCTCACCCCTCCCTTCCCCCGCCTGATTGATCGGGCGGCCTTTCTGGCCGTTTTTTTTTTTTTTTTTTTTTTTGAGCCGAAGCCCCGTTGGTGCTTTACTTTTCACTCTTCCTAGGTAATTAAGCTCCGGGTACTCGTTAATCTCATAATCTTGAGCCGCTGCGCGATTTCCTTTGTTATAAAGTCAAGCCTTCGCTTTTCCATCGGGGCTGGCGAGAGCGTGCCGGCGACGGGAGCCAGTTTCGCCTCCGATCATTAAGGAATTCGCCGCGAAAGCCGCAGCCTTTCCTCCGCCGGCGCTTTACCCGCGATTTTCCGGCGGGAAATTCGCGCAGTCTTGAAATGTGGTAAACTTTGCTTTTTTCCACGTTTATATAAACGCAACGCTTTCAAGATTAATTCAATTGTAATAATCGTTCGGTCTTTTATACTAATAGCAATACGTGAGAAAACAGTGAATAATACCTGAAGATTAAAACGGATAGCTTGGACAGTTAGTCAATCCAAAGCTCAGAAGAGGAAATTAAGTTATTTAACGCAGTCGCTATAAGTTGAAATGCTAAAGTACACGACGAGCCTCATATGCTGTGAATTATTTATTAATAAGTCTTAAAGAATGTACTAATATCAGAACCGAAATGTTGACATAATTAAATTAATTCAAATTATTTCGTGCGACGTGATCATTCGAGACATCTTCACCTTCATTATAAAAGAAATCCGCGAACTTGCGAGCCTTCCATTAAGATAAATAAATGTCAAAACTTAATTTAAGTTTTAATAACATTTTCTTGTAGCGACTGATTGTTGCAGCGATTGCTGTAGTTTTTTTGTAGCGACTGAATGTTAATACTTAATTTGTTTTAAAATTTACTTATAGAGACTGATTAATTTTAATACTTAATCTGCTTTAAAATTTACTTGTTGCAACTGGTTAATGTTAATACTTAATTTATTTAAAAATCTACTTGCAGCGACTGATGAATTCGTAACGATTCATAAACGAAAAATTTCGAATAACTAAAAATTCAGTGCAATAAAAAACGATAAAAGTTAATTTCATTATTAAAAATAAATCCTTCGACCCATTGTCTCTTTCTCTATTTTTCATCTCGGCGGCAGTGTTATTTTTCAAAAGCGCGCGGACACCCGAAGCGTCGCGATAAAAATCCCGTAATTTTCATCCTGACGAGGAAAGGAAAAAAAAAAAGATGAATTCAGCGACGAGCCCTCAAATCGGACGAGTGCGTGGGGCAGATAGCCCGGCGCCTAACAAGACGGGACGCTCCCGGCCTCTAAGGGCCAGCGCCACTCCGCCGCGCGGCGCTGAATTAATTGATCGCTGCCTTTATACACCGGCGGAAACGTACGTTCGTTCGTCTGCTTAGATATTCAAACTAGCGCTTTAAACGCCCCGAGAATTATTCATGTCACGTAGTTCATACTTTATGCGGCGTATTGGCGGCCGCCATTCTCTCGCGCTCCTTCATCTCTCTCTCTCTCTTTTTTTTCAAACTCCCCCCGCCCGCTTCTTCGTCGTACCTGAGATCGAAATCTGACGAAGGACGGGATTCGAGAGGAAAAAAAAAAAGAGAGGGGACAGCGCGCCATCGATCCGTGTCATATTGCAAATTTTCGCGTTACGATGGAAAAGGCGCGGACGTATCGCTGCTGCTTCAGGCACCGGGAAAATTATCCCTGTCGTCGTTCTGACACGCTTTTGACGCGGCGCGGCGACCGTTTGATATAGCGCGGCTCCATCCCGCCCACCCCCCCTTGTGCCGCCGCGGCGGATTCCGATCGCGCATAGTAACGAGGCCCGACGCCCCGGCAATATCGATTTTATAAGCAGCGATACATTTTCCTTTGTCGTCCGTTATTACGTTTATCTTTGCTTTATTGAGCGAAAGGGTTATTAAATTTGTATTAAACGATTCCCGCCCGCCGCCTCGCCGTACAGCGGCGCTGGAAAATTTCATTAGCGCACGTTGCGACGACGATCGACGGCGTGTTTTATGGATAACTCGCGCGAGTTGTACTTACTTGGGCGATTATTATTTTATTCGCGCTCCGCAATGAAGGATGTTTCATTAATTTTTCAACGGAACTTCTTCATTTATGATTTTTTTTTTTTTTTTTTTTTGCTCCGGCAACGATGGGAATCATTTAATCGAAGTGTATAATATTAACTCACTGCAAATAATAGAGATGGTATTGCGTGTAAATCTGCGGTGGACATGACGATGTATTGATAGATCGAGCATTTCTCAAAATAAATAAATTTAAATAATGCACGGTCATTTTATTATGGGCGTTGTAAAATATAAATGTCGGATGAATTCTGCAGCGCGGAGGGTATTCTATATTTGGTGCGGAATAAATTCAATATTTTTTACATTTGATATATTTATTATTGAACGAACTTATAACCAATACGTTGAATGGTTGATGCAGCTTCAGAAATTTTTCGGGATTGAAAATTTTGTGAAAGGGTCAATAAATTGATCATTGAAATGATTTTGGATTGTATACTTTTTATTCTTAATTCCTGACTAATCATTCATGAAATATAAGATTTCTTTTTTAAATTGAGATTAAACATTTTCAGTTAATAAAGTAATTGTAACTGTGAGAAATCATACAAGCCAACCTTAATTAACTTATTTCTCTAGAAAAATAAATTCCAAATTAGAAATAACAATTATTAATTCAATGTACGAACTATTTCGAAATTAGAGAAACTCGAAAAAGATTCTTAATAATCTTTATTATTTTCGTTGTACATTAACATTATTATACTCGATATTAGTGGAGGAAGATGTATACAAAGATTTAAAATTTATACGTCATTGGAAAGAATAAAATTTGCAAAAAAATTAGTACCCAAATTTATAAAAAGAAAGTTAATTAACAATTTGAACGGAGTTGCATAGTTTCTGCTTTTCTTATTCAAATATCTTCAATCATTAAACAGGAGATAAGCTTTGAACGACTGTAGTCAAAGTACAAATTATTCCCTATAATTTCACAGAACTTCCAAGCAGCTAAATTGAAAAGTTATTTAGTCCATTCGAGAATCGGTAAATGCAGCAATCGTCTTCCAAACTGCTTTTGAAAAAAATAAATATTCACAAATTTCCAATGATGAAAAATGCATCAAAACATGTGTAGCAATAAGGAGTTAAGGGACTATGGGACATATAACCGATTTTCTTAGTTATTTACCTGATAAAAAAAGAGTTTCAGATTAAAAATTAT
>JAXIUT010049285.1:0-11195 GCA_035586675.1 Eurytoma californica | reverse complement strand
AAAAAACCTTGAAGATCATCACCAAGATCAATACAGAGCTCACCATTGAATTCCTCGTTGAAATTTACTTCAGGAATTACACTGACCTCTTGGAAAACTTTGTTAATTTTAAATAACCTCTAACTGACCTTGAACGTTACACTTGACCTATGACTTGGGTACGTACCTGAACGTAGAATTTTCCGCTCTATCGATTGCAGATGTAAAAAAGGGGTTTTCATTTAAAAAAACAAAGTAGACCTTCAAAAAGCCACGAAGGTCAACTTCAAGGTCAAAATGAAGGTCACCATTGAATTCCTCGTTGGAATTTACTTCAGGAATGATCTTCACTTTTTTGAAAAATATTTTACCTGAGGAAATATCCAACCGTACCGGGACTTTTTAGACACCCTGTATGATTTTTATACCACATTTCTCACGTCAGAAGCAATAATGTAATTTGATTTTTATATCACAGGTCATCTGTCCGTTGATAAATTATCCATAATTTGATTTCTTTACATGATTGTTATTTTTGGGCCGATCGGAATTTATTGCATAATTGTAATTTTTAACGCGATTTCTCCCATTATTTTCATTCTTCATATGATGGCGTGATTTTTTACGTGGGTTCTAATTATGACGTAATTATCTTTATATGAATTTCTTTCGTTACTTCACGCGGATTTTAACGTGTTTCTCAAGATAACGAGTACACTAAATTGTTAAATGTTCTAAACGATATTATTATTTACGACTCATTACGTTACAGAAATTAATATCCCAATTTAGCGTTCTAAAGAAAATGATAACTAGGATTAATACTTATATCTTCATTTCCTTTCATTTAATTATTTTTATTATTTTTAATAGACGCAGAAAAGTCAGAGTTTTCTAACAGAAGAGAACCAACAAATTTTAAAAGAAAAACACGTGAAGCAAGTTGTGAAATTTCAAATGCAGATAATGATGGAATTGAGAAACTGCCTCAGAAAAAATTAAAAAGCAAAACCTGCGATAAAAGTGCAGTCGATGAGGATGACATGGATGCTGTTGATGGTAAAAACTTGGATGATTTTACATACTGGCTTGACTATGATGCCAAGGGTAAGAAGGTAAGGCAACATTTGGTTTTTGTATTTTATTGTCGATTGTCCACAACAATCTTTTGCACTCTCGCTCCCCGCTGCTATTTTTCATTACGAGTATATTTTGTAGATTAGAAGATTTCACTTATGCAAAGGAATATCAATTTTAAGATCTGAGTGGAAAATTGCAGAGAAAAAAAATAGTGCTTCACATTTTGTGCGCTTTATGGCCGAGTCAATATGGGGGACACATACTCTCATGAATAGAGCTATAGATATTAAGAAAGTTACAAGTATATTGCCTGGCAGATCACCTGTTAAAGCTTACACCCCAAAAAAATTGGAAGTTTTAGAAGGTAAATACACTTACACTCACTAGGAGAGTACCAGACCTCCGGATCACCGAATTTGTTGAAACTTTGAGGGCTGATTTCTTATATAAAAGTATGAAGAAAGCCAGAATATTAGCGTCTAACGCTCATAATTTTCGACACAGTAGGTCGCTAAAGGTATTTTTAGCTAAAACTTAATTTTTCATTATTTAACTATAACTTCGCATCCATTAGACTTACAGAATCCACCAAAAAAGAAAACAAAAGAAGAGAAAAAGGCCAATAATTTGAGACTTTATACGTTAAAAAATCTCTTTTGGTTTAAAAGCTATGTCCAGGTGAATATGAGTGTTGAAAATAACGTGATAATGTTTTGTAATTAAATTTTATACAGTTTTCGATACTTATATTCAACTGGTCATAGCTTTTGAACCAAAAGAGATTTTTTAACCACAAAGTCTCAAATTATTGACCCTTTTCTCTACTTTTGTTTTCTTTTTTGGTGGATTCTGTAAGTCTAATGGATGCGAAGTTATAGTTAAATAATGAAAAATGAAGTTTTAGCTAAAAATGCCTTTAGCGACCTACTGTGTCGAAAATTATGAGCATTAGACCCTAATATTCTGGCTTTCTTCGTATTTTCATATAAGAAATCAGCCCTCAAAGTTTCAACAAATTCCGTGATCCGGAGGTCTGGTACTCTCCTAGTCAGTTGCACATACACTGGCAGAAATTATAACTAATGTAATGTTTGATTATCAAGAAATATTAATAATTATGAAGAAACTTTAATAAAAAGAAAGGAAATTTTGTGAAAACTGAGAAAACATTATAATTTTTTATAAACTTTCCTACAATTTTTTCATGTTTATTTACATATGAAAAAAAAAGATGAAATTCTTTCAATAATTTAAATTGTATTTAAATTGTACAATAATTATAGTTATAATTTCTGCTAAGATGCGGTAATTAAAACACAGAAACACGCACAGAATACAAGAAAAAAAAAAGAAAAAAATTATATTTTCAAACCTTGCAGAATGTTATCTGCGCTATTTGGACCGCACGGGAACATCGTTAGAGGGATTGTCTGGCAAACAACGAAATGTCGTTGTAAAGGAGTGGAGAAAATTCCTCAAATCAAAAATCAACGGTCTTAGAGGAGGGAAGTGTGGCAACGATTCCGAGAAGAAAACTGGTATTCATAATAGACCATTGAATTTGTCATTATTTTTTTATTTTCTGAATAAGAATGCAGCTGTACAATTTATTTTTCAGATTCATTTCAAAATAATAGTTCAAAAGAAGACTAACTATTAAGTATTTAGTACAACTTTAAAATATTATATTTATTATTTAATATACGATATTAACAGTACGACTGTTACTCATAAGCCGTCTTATTTGTAATAACAAAACAGATTTTGTTAAAAAGTAGTTACTTAGAAAAGAAAATTTATTTATTTTTGTAAATAAAGTAACTAAAAGTTATGAACTAATTATGCAATGTTTTATAATGATCGATTGCCCCTAATTTGCACCATAGGCACCACTGATTCAAGAGAAAATAATGCTGCAATGAGCTCCGAGTAAGTAATTGTGTTTTATATATTTCAATTCAATATTTACAGGAAATATTTTTACTTCGTACCTAGCATTACTCGAGAGTACCCTTCCTGCATTCTGAAGGGTAGACTGTTAACAAATGAATATTTCAACAATATCTTCTGTAAAAAATCGCATATAAGATATAATCATTTTGTTCTACGGGACACGTTCGTTGATTGGAAATTATCTATGGTTAAAACGGTCACTATTTTATTAATCGAAGCCTCAGAAATGCAGAATGTGACAGTTTTTACATCATATGACGCGTTTCTGACTATTTCATTAATAACATAGTGACCGTTTTAACCATAGACGATTTACATTCAACCTAGACTGAGAATTTCCGATCAACGAACGTGTTTCTCGTGCGGTAAGGGATTCCCGCGGGACGGAACAGAACGTACATTCGGCACACTATTTAGAGAGGTTCCTATTGAAAATACCCAGATGGAAATCCACCTGAAAATCCAGGTATGGACTGAATTCCAGGTGGATTTCCAGTTGAAAAATCCAGGTGAATTTCCAGCTGGAAAATCCAGGTCGATTTGCTAGCCAATGCAAGTGCATTTTCCAGTTGGATTTGTCGACAATCCAGGTGGATTTCTCGGCAATGTTGATGGATTTTTCAACTGCAAATCGACGGCTAAGCGCAAGAAGGTACCATTTCGCAAGCAGCAGAAAAATAAAAGGTAAAAAATAAAAAACGGTAAAAAGGTAAAAAAGGTAAAAAGGTAAAAATCGAGTTTGGAATCGCCGCTCAGATGTTACCTTTTCGAAACCGTTCCCGAGATGGTACCTTTTTCTACTTAGCCGTTGAAATAAACCTGGATTTTTCACCTGGAAATCCAGCTGGAATCCAATCCAGACCTAAATTACGTATCAAAAATACGTATCAAAAATACGTATCAAATATACGTATCAAATATACGTGTCAAAAATACGTATCAAATATACGTATCAAAAATACGTAAAAAATATACAATACATAGCGCTGACGTACCTAAATTACGTATCAACAATACGTATCAACAATACGCATCAAAAATACGTATCAAAGCATACGTTCATAGCGCTAACGTATCAAAAATACGTATCAAGAATACGTATCAAATATACGTATCAAAAATACGTAAAAATTATACAATACATAGCGCTGACGTACCTAATTTACGTATCAAAAATACGTATTAAAAATACGTATTAAAAATACGTATCAAAAATACGTACAAAAAATACCACACAAATTCGAACGCCTTGTTACGTATCTTTGATACGTACTTTTTATACGTACTTTTGTTACGTAACTAAAATACGAAACAAATATACGTATTTGTTTTCAATAGGGCGCGGAAACGCGCGATTTCTGCCGAATCGCGGGGAGGTGTGAAGGGTATCTGTTGAAGTAGGTAATAGGAATTAAGCGATTGTATTTAAAATCGAGGCTTTTGTAGTTCAATTGCTTAATAATCATTATAAAAAAATTTACACACTTTCCTATGAAAATATTGCAACTCGAACTTCCAAGAGTCGATACGTTATAAATGCTCTGAAAAATTCGTCTGAAATATAATAGAAATTAGCATTTTTTTATCAGTACATCAAAATAGGAATAATATGTTGTAATTCTTAAATTGAAAGCTTGTTTTCTTGATCTATAAATCGCTGATCTATAATCCTTTTTGTCTCTCCCTTATTGTGAACGAACATGATCCTTTCCTTTTGGTCGATACTTGTCTGTGCTTAAAGCGAAAACGATCTAACTCCATTTTTAAAATTTCGTAAGTTTGATAGTACTTCTTCCCTCTCAAATGTTGACAAAAGCCGGAAATTTAGTATTTTCATAGATACTAGGGCATGAAATAATGACTTAACTCTATTTTTTGAAATACGTTAGACAAAAACGACCTATCTCCATAATTTTTTTTTGTAGCTTTTCCGTTAAATACTTTGTGTTTGAAATTGTTCACAATACAGGCATTAAAAGCTTTATAACTATGAATGTACAGTGAGAAAAACGATCCTTTGAGGAAAAGCCCTGATTCGTTAGAAATAAATTTCTTCGTGGTGAACAAAATTAAATAAGCTTAATAGCATAGTTTCCGGAAAAATGTCTCAGCAATTGTTAGGGCAAAAACGAACTAACTCCATAATTACTTATGATATTTATTTTACTGTAACGACACAACGAGGATTTTCTATTCCGAATCACCAGAAATCGAAAGAAGTTAGTGATCTTAATAACTTTTCATAGTACACCTTAATATATCGATTTCGGTCAGATTGCAAACGTTAAAATTGCGTTTTATCGAAAACTCAAAAGATAGAGTTAGGTAATTCTCGCCCTAAGCCACAGATATACAAATAATCCATTTTACGTCAGCATTATATAACCCATCTAAAATAAAATCCATTATCCCCTTAAATTTTAATTTTCGCTAAATTGAAATTCACAAAATACCAGCGCCAAACAGAACACGGCAAAGAAAAAGCAGCCGGCCGAAGCACTTGAAACGGAGCTGCATTCCCGAATGCAAATATAGGCACGTAAGGTGGCGAAAAGCCGACTCTCGCGTGCACGGGAGCATCGTGCTCTCGTGTTTCGTCGGTCTGCGGGTGGTGGGAGTGAAAAGCGGGGGAGGAGGAGGAGGGCCAGAAGTCGAGGAGACGCGCGGGCGCAACTTCTGGATGACATTCGGGCTGCGCTGGAGACGAAACCTATGGTCCACCGAGTCTGGAATTCGCGCGCCGTCCTCTCCTTATCCGGCCGCGAGTTATACGGCCTCGTAAAGCCCCTCGGGAATACCGAGGTGTTTCTCCGGCTCTCCTTACCTCGAGTCGCTGTCTCGAGCACTGCCGCTGCACTATTACCCCCCATCCATACCCCTTGCGCGCTGCCTAACGAATCAATGAGTTTCCGTGGGTAGCTCGACTGACCCTTATAAATCGTTGGACAATTCAACGTCAATTCCACGGAAATTGGTACTTTGAAATTAGTGGAGATGTGGAATTTGCTATTCTTTTCTTAACTGCGTGTAAGTATTAATATTTTTTTCAAAATTAATTAAGTTAATTGATAATAAAAAATGATATTGTTGTTTTAAGTATGCATTTATTACACAGCCCAGTGTTTATATTATTACACCAAGTAAATATTGAATAAAGATAAATAAGTTATATTGAAAATTTATTCAGTTAATCCAGATATAAAAGGGAGATGGCGATAAATCGAACGTAGAGCCAATTCAGAGCGTTATCAAAAAATTCATTGGTCGATACAACGGAAAGA
The DNA here is from genome assembly GCA_035586675.1 of Eurytoma californica. Classification (NCBI taxonomy): domain Eukaryota; kingdom Metazoa; phylum Arthropoda; class Insecta; order Hymenoptera; family Eurytomidae; genus Eurytoma; species Eurytoma californica. The sequence goes on along the minus strand of JAXIUT010049285.1, from coordinate 4,902 downwards.
AAATAAAATGAAACGGAATAAAGTTAAAGAAGCAGCCAATTTCAGAGGTCAGCGACAAAATAATCCATGCGCGCGGAATGCGCGCTAATCAACTTTCTAGTTTATGAAATAATTGATGTTGATTTATTGTTTGTTGTATTTAGAATCCGCGCAAGGAAAATAATGTACTAATATTGTATCAAGTAAATATGGACAATGAAAATCCTTGGGGATGTTATAGCGTTTGATAAAATGTTATTCCAGCCTATGTACAGGTAACTGCGTTTACCTCTATAGGTATTACTTTATGTAACCAATCTGGTTAAATAAATAAATAAATATTAAATAAAGTTATTTAAGTTATTTTGCAGACTAAATATTAAATTCGATTTAAGAAAATATCATTGTTTTATCTGATGGAAAATTTAAAAATATGACTTATCTAATTTTTTTAATACCGTAAATAAATGAATCTCTAAAAACATGAATAAATGAAATTCATCACCCTGATCTTATTTATTAATATTATAAATTTTCTACTTATCGAATATGTGAACGTTTTAAAGCAAAGAAAGAATAAATATTAGTGCCTATTCACTTCACACAAAGTGTAATGAGTCCATTTCACTTATTCATATTTAGATATTTGAATAGTTCATAAGTCTTTTTCTTCAACAAAATTTTATACTTGCTGAAGTATAATTTTATTAATCTTTCTTACACTTTCTGTTTTATCTGTTTATCATCAAAATCTACATTTCTCTTTCTTAATTTGAATCCTTATTTTTTAATTAATTTATCAAACCTAAATTAAAATCCTCTTTTAATAAACGATTAATTATCTCTTTAGTTAAAAAAAAACACAAATTTTTTCCGACAAACTAAAGCCCTAAAAAATCAGTTGTTATCTCCAAAACCCTCTCTAAGCGTCAAGGCGACAGAATCTCCGGCGGCGAAAAATTTAGTGAGTCCCATCGGGCGAGGCGACACAGATCCCCAGATACTCGAGCGGACCACCGCGAAATCCGGGGTGAATTTCGCCGGGGCGTCGGGGATCGCAAGTGGCAGGCATTTGTCGAATCGAATTAGCCGTAGACGCAGATAATGTAAGCTACGAGCCGAGCGCCCGGGAGAAAAGCCGGGCCCGTGAAAGAGCGCGCGGAGAGGGTCGGGCTAACTGCGTAAACTAATTAGTCGGACGCGGCCGCAGTTTCGAGCAACCTCCTCCCTCCCTTCATCCCCATATAAGTCGTATAAATCAGCGATATGGAGTAGTGGGTGACTCGACGCTATTCTCCAAGTCGCTCCATTTCACGGGGAAATAAACGACGGTACGATAGGGCGGGAGAAAGAGAGAGAGAGAGAGAGGGGGTTGAAGGAGAGGGAGATAACGAGGTGATTCAGGCGCCGCGGGTGGGGTGCGCGAATTATTGGCATGCCTCTGTACTTGACTGGATGTTAATTACTCTTTCATCGTTCCGGGGCTCGATCGACGTCTGCTCGCCCTTCGGGCAAAAATTAACCTTTGGCTTGAGGCACTCTCTTCTCTTGGAATGCAGAGGTCGCCGTGCCGTTTCTTTGTTCGCGTAATTATGACGGCTGCGCCGGTGATCAGGTAATTTAAACGCATGACTCAAGGAGTCGTGGATTTCCGCTCCCCTTCCGACTGAGAAAAATAACGATTTTTTGCGCTTCGCTTGGTGTACAGGGTACGTTCCGTTAATAACGGGGAGGGAGTGATGGGTCAATCGTGACCTTCGCGAGACGTCGAGCTGGAAATTCTAAGCGAAGGAATGGGAAGCGTTGCGGGTCCGACGTGACGTTGACTTATACTACTTTTTAGAATTACGTCTTCGTCTGTGATGAAGTAAGACGAGGCAATCTTCCTGCCTTATTAAGTCTTGCAGATTTGATAAAGGAGTATAACAAAAATACTCGGAAGTGTACAAAAATAAAATCTGACGGTCTAGTCTGGACGTAACTCGCTTTGATTGATCTATCTATTTATATATGAGGGGTAAAAACATTTATATAATTCAGTTTGAAAACATATTTCTTTCTGTATTATATTTAGCTTTGTTCGTAGAGAAAATTTTTCCATGCAAGCTAGAATGTCCATAAGGGTTATTTTTTTTCCTCTAGCAAAAAAAACTTGACCATTTGTCTTCTTGCAATAGGAAGTAATAGGTGTCCATTACTGTCTAAAGTGGAATTAATGAAAAATCACTAAAATTAGTGGAATTTGGTCCACTAATCACTGAATAGTGAAGCTCTTTTCACTATTTTTTTTAGTGAAATTCCGCTAATTATAGTTGTTCACAAATTCAACAGACAAGAAATTATTAATTGTTAAATGACCATATTTCACTTTCATCTGCAACTTGAGTTTTTTACGTCTGATATTATTTGGACTTTGCATATCTTCGAAGAAAATAATAAAAAGATTGATACCCCAATGTTTGTTAAAAAGATGATTTGTTCGATCGATCATTTGAACCTATATCATTTTATTAATAATTACACTTTTATTGGAAAAAAATACCATAATCTTCATCTTAACTCCGCAAATGCAAAAAAACCATCGATAACGCATTAATACGCAATAATAACGACGCGAACAGAGCTAAATCCAGATTAAACGACGAGCAAAGACCGATGTCCCCTGCACGCCCGGGTGTCGTTAGAAATATTCATCGCGACCCTCGCCCGCGGCGGTGGTTGCTCGCACGCGGGAGGGTCAAGTGTGCGGCGGAGAAAAAAAAGGGCGGACGCTAAGCTGGGCTTTTATTAGTTCGGTCGGGGGGTGCGCCGGACCGCCGGAGGGGGAAGACGCGCGGGCCATTCTTCGCGCCGGACGGCCTTTATTACCGCGGGAGATCATATGTCGCCGCCGGGATTGAATGCGCATTGTCGCCGCGGCCTCTGTGAATCGCCCGCTAATTCATAATGCGGGGGAGCGGCTTCAGAATTTCGCGCTTTTGAAGCCCGGCTGCCTCCGTTTGGCTTCGCGTTGTTTAACAGCGGCCGCTTGGGCTTGTACGAAGGGACTGGCTGATTGATTATTTATTTTTATGGATATGTTAAAGATTATTTGATTACTGTTTGGCTTCTGTTGTACTTGACAATTTGGTTATTGTTTTATGCATAACATGTGCATAATATAGATTCGTTTGTTCTGGTTAAAGAACAATTCGATGCAGTCGCTTTTTCTATTTTTCAGGTATAAAGAGAATGTAATTGTTAAATGGCATTTTTGGAGTTGGATTATTAATATGGAATTTGGAAATGTGTGGGAGAAGGGGGTATAATAAGACCCCATTTGGAAAATATGTAGCAAACATTTAATGACAAAATATTAACGAAGACTGTTTTTACAACTTTTTTTAAACGGATTTTAAACTTATTTTTCAATTCCTTAAACATGTAGGTTTAAGGAGTGACAAGTTCGCCTGGGGAAGAGTGATTTCTCCCCCAGGTGAAATTTATTTTCATTATTGATTTCTAGAAATCAATCAATTGAATTAATAGAAATTTAATAAGAATAACGATTGGGAGTTCTAATCATTAATTCAGTATACTTTTGCAAAAACGGGATAAACGCGCAACATATTATGTCGTTGAGTAATTTATCTCTCAAAGTTTCCTACAAAATTTTAAGTAAACAGAATGTTTTAATTAATTTTCTTTGTTAATTAAACATTACTGCAGCAGCTTTTATAGCTTACATGTATACAACAACCAATAAATTTTATCAAATAAATGATATCAATTATTTAATAATTTACCTTAAAATTTTTATTTTCCTTCCAGAAATAAAAATCAAACCCCCCAGAAACTCTTCCATAAATTATCATTTATTAAAAAAAAAGACCGAAGGATAGAGAAAGATCCACAATTTAGAAACTTCCCAACGGAATTATTAAGTCGCCCGTCCGAAGTACATTATTCCGTCAGATAAGAACAAAAGCGGAGCGTTGGCGCGGGAAAAAATTAAAGAAACGAAAAATAAAAAGAAGCGCGGGCGGCGGTCGAAGGACCGCATCTCGCGCAATAAAGCGCGCCGGCTCGCTCGTTTAATCAGCATTCATTACCGCGCGCACCGGAACCCAATAAAGATTCCTTTATCACGTCGCCGGGCTGGAAGGTAAAAAAAAGAAGAGAAAAAAAAATAAAAAGAGGAAGGCGTCCCGCAACGGAGCCGCGTGATTTCCGTTAATATGCAGGCGTAACTCCACCCCCGTCTGGCTTAACGGCCGACGCGTACGCGGACCTAATAAAAGTTGGTCAGCGTGAAACTGACGCGCGATATGCGCCGCGAGAAAAAGCCACCGCGTTCCGGCTTGTTAAGGCGGAATGGACTTAATAAACAAGCTTGTAAAAGTGGGGGTGAGGGGAGGGGTGCGACTGCGCGCGGCCAACTTTTTGCACGGTGTATACGGGCGACTCGACGTCTCGCACCCGTTGAGGTGCGTTAAATTCTGTTAAGTTTCACCGACAGTTCTTTTATGGTTTTTTAGTTGGGTGAAATGATTTAAGGTGGATTTCTATTGAAATTTGAGCCAAGGTCGATTTTTTTAATGTTTTAAGCATTAGTTCAGTACAGAATTAGTTAACTAATTTCTGCAAAGTAACCATTATTCTTTAGGTCTTTAGGATGAAAAAGAGCTTTTCAGTAACAATTTTGGATAAATAGTGTATGCAAGGAACTTCTTGTTCTCATCATGCTTGACAATAGTTTTATATACTTGTAAAATGAGTATAAAACACTATAGAAAAAATTGAGCAGGTGATAAAATTTTTTTTTTTCTTTTTTTGCATAAAATAGCACAAAGTTTCAAACGACTAGGTCTAACGGTATCAAAATTAGATTTTGGAGTAGAAATACATCTTATGAAAATATTACACAGGCCCACAAAAAAAAAA
>JAXIUT010049274.1:0-11198 GCA_035586675.1 Eurytoma californica | reverse complement strand
ACGGGAAACTGTTTATACAGCAGCTTGTTTAGGCATTAAAACTGATTGAGCCTATTTCAATTAAAAAGCGATTTGATTTTTGGTGTCAAGGGTTATTTGTATTAGTATAATAATTATTTTGAAGACCAGAAGTCATGAAGATTTTTATACAGAGTTCTTGAGGACAATAAATTACTTGTTCTCTTTACAAAGCATAAATAAATTTTCATTATCATTACGCATTTTTAACCTTTAGTTGGCACACTTCGCCGGAATAATATAGCTGGTACCTAAATCTCTTAATTTTAGAGAAATTCAATGTTAAATATGACAAAAAATCAAAAGAAATTCAAAAGAAATTGGGTGCAGGACCAGCTAAAATTAATCAACGATAATATGAAATTAAAATTAGCACGACGCATTAAAACGCACAGCAAATAAATTTCCACTAAAGCACACCACCGCACAAACCATTACCCAACAAGGCCCCGCAAACAAATCGGAAGTACAAACAGGGGCCAAGAGCGCAACAAATTACGAGCAGCCGTGGCTCGCTAATTTTCTCGCGTCTCCAGCGCGGGTCCCCCTCCGAGCTCAATCGCGCCAATAAAAGCGCGGACAATGCACCGATAAATAAAAGATGCAGCATCGGGAGAAAGAGAATCGGCCGGGGTAAGGAGGTGAAGGCGAGGCGGGGAGAAAAAATGGAAAACGAGCGGGCGAAGAGGAGAGGAGAGCGAGGAAGCGCGCGGCTGCACGCACCTGCTCTAATGGCGCTCCCGGTGAGCCGGTAAGGTGCGTGCTAACAACCTGCGCGCCGGGGGAGCGCGACATCGGGGAGCCGCGCCGCGGCCTATCGCCTTTCCCTTTTTCGGATCGATAGTTAAAGTTAAGGGAAAGGAGGTACGATGCCTGCTTATGCATCGCGCCGCTCGTTTCCGCGGCTCGCGACTACGACGATGCGGCTTTGTATCGATCGCTCGCTGAGGCGAGAAATTTTTCGTCTTGAAGGTTTGCTCGAGAGCGACAATTTTTTTTTAAATTATCTCAGTTATCTTATCTTATCAGTTCACTTAATTTTTTACTTAAAAAGGCCTTTTTTACAAACTTTTTTCAGATTATTGCATAACACTGATTTATAATTAATTAGACACTTTGATTATTTAATATTTCAGGATTGAAGACGAATTTATAAAACATTTAATTCGAAACTTTCATTTTCGACCGAGTGACTGGTCGCCGATAAAAAAACCGCCAGCTCAGTCGTAAATAAATTGCAGAACAATAAGCGAAAAATTTATGCACGCTACCAGCCCACATGAGCAGCCCAGAAAACGCCCTCTAATTTATGACAGAAACCGGTCCACTCCTTTATTCCCTGAATTAATCGATCCCAATTAATTATCCTAACAGCGTCCGTAGCCGATCGAGCGGATTCTGGCGAGACAGCTCAATCTCGCCTCCGCGCGAAAATCTTGCGACTTTTTTTACGCCATCCCCGAGGATAATAATTACCGTGCCGGCGTATCGCACAGGAGAATAGAGCATAAATAACACGCACTGGGCGCGGGCGATCGCACGCTTATTGAGGGACTCGCGTGCACGACTTCGAGTGCGAGTATGCGTTTGTATATTTATATGATTAGAGGGAGGTTGAGCGGAAGTATCAGAATTAATTGTTCTTCGATTAATGTTACTTTCGGTTTAAAGATAAAATTGAATAGAATCCAAAACATTTTTATAATTTTTTTAAAAGCATGGATGTTATATCAAGAAGTTTACAATTACTTGTTCCTTTAAAAATTTCTATGCTACCCTTTATTGACTGGTAATAATATAATAAATTCAAGAAAAAGTATTGTTCTGAAAGTTATTTAATGGCAAAAGATATTGCATTATATAAACGTCTGCGAGCAATCTAAATAATGTTATATCAGTTGGCTTTTGAAATATTATGCATTTTGACGTGTGCCACATGCAAGTCAAGCGTGTCGATAGATAATATGTAAACTCGTAACAACTAAATACGAATTCCCGATAGTCGAAAGTGTGACGATAAAGCCACCGTGAACGCTGAAACCTACGCCACTTGTCCCATGTCATAGAAAATAAAATTTACCCACAAAATAGAAACAAATTTTTGTTTGCAACATTAAATTACAATTTACAATAAAAAAAACCGCTGCCAATAGATTGGCACGTAGCTTCCTTCAACTTAATTTTAGATTTCATTTTTTTAATTTAATAATTAAACAACCTTTTTCATTGAAATTTCTTTATATTCATTTCTAATGATAAAATAAAATATCGTCTTCAAACTATCGTTTTTCTGTCTGAATTGTGCCTTGCACACGTTGTACCGAAAAATTTCGATCGACACTGGTGCGAGAAGTGATCCCCGGAATCGCGTGATCACCTTTCTCGCACATTTCTCGTGCTAATACCGAAACTTATTTACTTTACTATTATAACGTGTACGTTCAATCACAATATGATTGTATTTTTATATGATATATTATTTTAATTTCTTTCTATACATTAAAATGCGAAAAAATACACACACACACACACGCACACACGCACACACACACACATCCGCAAGAACATTTTCCAAAAATACTGTATTTCGCTTCCAAAAACTTCAAAAAACATTTATAATATGTTTTCACAAAAATTTCAAAAATCACTATTACAAAACTTCCTCAAGGAGCAAAAGCAAAAATCAATTGAAAAATTATTTATTATTTCTCTTTAAAGAATTATAATAAAATACCAGGAATTTATGTCGTCATAAAGCAAAAATAAATTTCAAAACGCACGCGCGCAATTAATTCCCATCCGAGCTCTTTTGCGCGGGCAATAAAGGCCGATCGATCAGCATCAATCCGCGGATTTTTTAACGCCCGCAATTATTGCCACTTCTGTGTTACCTGCGAGGCCATTTAGCCGCGACAATCGCGCCTGAATGGCCCTATAAAAGCCTTGTAAAACACAAAGGAAAAGCGGCCGGGGGGAGAGCGAAATCCAATAAATAACCGGGCGCGCGCGCCTCGCAACAAAAGAGAGAGAAACGTCGCGGGGTTATTAGTCGCTCCGGTGTCGCGGCGACAAGACGCCGACAAGCCGCGCACACGCACCGTCGCTCCACGCGCCCGATATCACCGCGCGTCAATATTTATGTCACAACTGCGCCGCCGTAGTATTTATGCGCCAGCAGGCGCGAGAGCTCGCGCGCGCCGATGATGAACTGTTCCACGCGCGCCGGAGCTTACGCGCGGGCTAATTGCAATAAATAGTCGCCGCGTAGTTTATAACGTCGCAAGCTCCCTCCCTCTCGGACGCTGCCACCTCATGCATCATTGTCGCATTTATATTTGCCGGGCTTTCTGCGGGCGAACGCTATGGGAGAGAATTACGAGGCGAGTATCGCGTCGATGAATTGAATACTTGTTTGCTTTCGGGAGGGTGGGATTTTGCGTGAAAGGTAAGATTAGACGGTGCAGTTTTGATGGGAGGTCGTGGAATTGGTCGGATATGCTGCGTACAGACGGATTGACGTGGGTACTTCGTGATTTGTGTAAATTTGAGTGAATAAGACTTCGCTGGTATTTCTGGAGACTTTCAACCTTTGCAATGCTGTGTTTTCTAGCTGTCAGAGAGATATAACTAAATTCGAAGGACATGAAAATTCATTTGCGTTAACATTCAAGAATCATTGAAAGCTACATCGATGTATTGATCAATCAACCAGACAAAAAAATTATTTGAACATTTTTTACTACAAGAAAATACCCACTAAATATAAATAAATTAATCAAGACTTTTTACATGCGAATTATCTAAATATGAATAAATAAAAATTAACTAATATAACTAATATGCACTTGATATGAAACAATTCTTTTATTAATTGACCATTGAACTACCAAATTAAGATCCCGACAATTGAGGTGTCCTAAAATTTTGTTCTGTATATGGCATCTTTCGTTAATATAATTTTTATAAAAGAATCTCTTTAAAATTTTCTTTAATTTCTGGATTATGTTGATCAAGGTTGTAATCACCATAAATTTATTTTACATTATTAGTGCATATTTTTTTCTGTACAAAAATATCAAATAAATAAACTTCTAAAACGTGCTTAAAGTTTTAACTAAAGTCTTTTCGATTTAAAATAAGTAATAATTTGTTTAATTTCTTATAATTATTTAGATGAATTCTTCACTTATTTAGATCCATATTTAGATACAGATTTCATGATCAGTTGATTGTATACAATATCAAAATAAGGGCAATCGAGCAATCGCGAATAACATCGGGTAATCTCACGAGGCGTCAAGCCCAATCGATCGCGCGTCCACGGAAAGTAAAGCATCGATGCAAGGCACCAGTCGGTTAAAAGGGTCCGCGTAATTTGGACAATTAAACGGCCTTAAATGAACGCGCGCACGCAGAAAGGCTCGGGAATATCCGGCGTACGTGATGGAGATGCCCGAGCGATAGGCTACAATTATGCACACGAAACGTTTCGACGCGTATTCCGCCTCTGCCCTATAAGCGCCTTAATTTAACTCGCTCCGGCGAGGATCGTATCGCGCGCCCGCGTACCGCGGTCCACTCCCTCCTGCGTGTGTCGCTCGCTTTTTCTTGCCTCCTTTACCGGCTTCCCTGGATTATCTTTTCCAGACCTTCCCTCTCGTCTCGTTTCGGTGTTAATTCGCAATTTTTCATGGCCAATTGACTGAGGTGGACTGGTTGGTTATCCAAGCTTGCTTTATTGCCCGGGGAACGTGTGACTTTTTTGCGTTTTAATGCTCACCGAAGTGGCTTCGTTGTAATGGAAGAGTTGCGACAAGGAATGTTTCAACTGGAGACTTCAGAAAAGAAAATTTTTTTAAAACATTAAACTAAGTTTTTTTTGTATAAAATGAAAATACTTATAATTCAAGTGTAATTATTATAATATTTTTTTTAATTTCCAATTTTGCATTCAACTTCAATTTTGAATCTCCCCCGAAATTCCTCATTGACGTAGACAGATAAAAAAATGACTTTAAAAAATGATGTACCCTCTGAATTATTTAATCAATTAAATCTCCCAAGCTCATTCCTTTCAAAACACGCTTTATCTCACGTCGCGAGCAGCGCGCAAGCGACTTGCAACGAAAGAAAAGCAATTAACACGACGGCCAGTCAGCTAAAAACAAAAAACACCAACGATAAATCATAAAAACGAGATAAAACAAACCTGCGCTCGCGCGCGCGAGATGACAAAAAAGAGGCGAGAAGAAGGCGAGCCGATAGCCGCGTAAAGAAAAGGTTAGCGATAGAGAAAGAGAGAGACCGTTAGGCTGGCGAGCCTGTCGCTCCGATGGCAGCTAGTTGAGCATAAATGTATGTTTATTACAATGCGCCGATCATCGACAACAGACCGGCGCGCGTGTCGTTCGTCAATTTCGATTGTGCGCCGGGCATTAATTCAAGCGCTTTATTATACCGTTATTGCGCTCGAGCCGTTTATTGCCCAGACAACGCGCGGACCGATTCTCCTAATGCGCCTCTACCAGTTTTTCGCGGGCTTTCACTAAGCTCGATTTGTACCTCGTAAATTATTTATAATTTTCGCGGCGCCGAGGAAAAATCATTTTTGCCCCGGCCGGCGTGCTCTCTTTTTTTGGCGTCGCGGTTTCTCGATCGGCTGTTTTCGAACCGCCGCAAATGACCCATTTAATATCGTATTCGTGGGATTATTTGTTGCCTGTCTGGTCCTACCTACCATCTTCGGTTTCTCAGATTTCGCTAAGAAAAATGTGCAGTAATTTTCTAGTCTGTGACAGCTCAGTAGACACGTCATTAATGAAAAAAGTCTGTTATTTTTCAATTGATAAAATTATTTTGTCTAATAATATAAATATAAATAATTTGATTTAATAAATAAAATTGGAGCTTTTAATAAATTCGATTGACGAGATTAAATTACAATTTTTATTCAATTTTTGTATAGTGATCGAAAGCCGAGTATTGATACTCTTATTAAAAATCAATTATAAACTTACGGATAATCGTTTTTAAATTGAATACAGTTTTAGCATAAAAACCGTGATTTTTTATTTATTTTAAGTTTGTGCAATTATAAAAATGATAGATTACAAATAAACACGGCAATATCCTGAATTAAAATCTTCTTAAAAAATTATTAAGTAAAAAAACCCCGAAAAAAGGAAAGCCGGGGAGGCTCACCGATCACAATCTCCTGAAATTGCTTTTTAATATGCTTCGCTCCTCCATGCGTTTCCCTGAAAGAGAGGAAGCTCTCCCCGCACTACTAATTACACGGAGAATACGAGAAAATCATCGCTGTTTACGCAAAGCGGTAAATGATTATCGCGATGTTTACACGATCCATCCCTCGGCAGCAAGATGAATGTCCGGCTTAAAGGGGCAGGGAATTCGTGGGTCCATTAGCGCGGAATACGCGGGATTTCTTTTTAAAAAGCGCGAGTGCAAATGGCCGGGGGATTCCGCGAAAGACGCGCGACTCCCCGAGATCGCCGCAGGAATTCAGCGAAGACGCGCGGTATGAGCCCCGCGGTGAGGAGGAGGCGGAGGCAAGGGAGTTGACTTGATTCCTCGGGCTCGTTTTGTCCCTTTCTTTTCCCCCCTCAAAGGAATCGGCTTCGATTCATCGGAACGGCGGGCGCGAGTTTCGGCCGCACACTTTCATGTGTGCGATCGCCATAAATTTCGCGTCCGTTTCGCCGAGTTCTTATTTCGGGCCTCATTTGCATTTAATTGTGCGCGCGACCGATGTAAATCAACCGGGTATTGATAATTATTTCGCCGTTATTAAATATCGCGTGCGATCTCGGGCCGCATTTTGTTTAAACAATATTCGGATCGGCGGTGTACGCCCGCGTGCCGATCGACGCGCGCAATTAAGCCAGCCTTCGAGAGGGAAAGTCGCGCGTTAATGGAACAATTATCGTGGGATGAAAATAAAGGACTCGGGAGGGAAAGGTATCGGCTTGAGTTATGCGTACACTCGCTGGGTATTTCACCGGGACAAATTTTAAATCGTCGAGGCGCGCGCGATCGGCAGGCGCCTACGGGAATCGCCGTATCGGCAGCCAATTTACCCTTAAAGTAAGGCGACGCTTCGTTATACTGGAAACGGGTCAGGGGGAGGAGAGGGGGGTCCTCATCGACATTCCAATTTCCCCCCTTCGCCTCTCACTTTTCCTCCCGAATTTTCACGCGGCAAATTAACGCCAGGCAGCCTTCGGCGTCCTTTTATCTGCGTCCGATCGTCCGGCTCACTCGTCTTTCCCGTTTATTTATTTTTTTTTCTTTTTGCGTATTTTTTTAATTCGGTGGCCGCAAGGGAGAAGAACGAAGACGGCGCGCGAGCCCGTCCCGAACAAAAAGCTATAAATTGGCAATTGATCGGCTAATTTGCATTCGTGCGTCCGTTAGCGCGCGCGAGCGGATTCGCTTATAAGTAGGCGCCCCCGCACGCCCCCTTTTGTTCCCGCTCCTTTTTCTCCGAGCGCTCGGTCGTTTGTCATCTCTTTGTTTCGAGAGACCGCGAAGCGCCTAATTTCCTGCTCCTTACGAGGATCGTGTCTTTTTTTTGCCGAGTTATTATGTTTCTTTGTTGCAAAATTAATTCGAGCAAGGGAAGAAAAAATTGTAAAATTTGTTTTTTTGTAGTGATTACATTTTTGAAAAATTAGAAAATGCATAATTATAAATTCACGTTAACAAAATTTCATTCATGAGGCGCTGATAAACCTATCATGATAAATAAATGACATTAAATAAAAAAAAGGAATTGTAACACACACAAAATTTGCATACTACAGATGGAATTTAAATTAAAATATATTTTCTAATTAAAATAAAATGTATTCACACTTTAATGAGGTGCAAATAAAAATATCTTGCAACAATAATACCTTAATATACACAACAGTTGTACTGCATTTTGCAAAAAAAAAATTGACGTAATGAAAAAGTCGAAAGTAGTGGAAAGAATAAGCGGTCCAGTTTAAAACAAGACCGTTCGAGTCAGTAACATCACAAATACCAAGTTTTATTTCGTCTCCGACAAGAGACGAAATTCACTTGAGATGAGGGACACGCTCGCCCGAGGGCAACGGGTTTCTCTTCGCGTAATTAATGAATCCGAGAACATCAATTAGCGGCTTATTTTTTTTCCTTAACGTCGACGGCTTTAGCGTTCAATTATCACCTCGTAAAGCAAAAATCAGCGTCCAATTTAACGACTGCGATCGGCCGTAAAGCCGAGGAGAATTACCTCCGCGCTTTGTCGATTCAGCCAACGAAGCGGCGAAGTCCTCGAAACGATCACTTCGTCAGCGGCCCGACCGGACTTAGGGAATTTCGACGAGGCCGCGTGTATAGGGGATACGGGAGGAAAAAGGCTGTGTGCGAAGGAGGAGAAGAGCGACCGGCGCGACACTCGATCACGGTAATCGGGCGTAATTGTGCGCGCCCGGTTTAATGATTTATGGGCGTGACTGGCAGGGTGGGTCGCGCCTTTCCGGAAGTTCTGATTGAGCCCGTCCGCCGCGAGGGAGAACTACGCGCGTCATTCGACGCCTTTTCAATTGAAAGCGCGGCTTTGAGAGGCGTTGAGAAAAATTGCTAATTTGGTCGAGTGTTTCGTTACTTCTTTTTAATTTAGCGTCAAGCTAAATTCGTTACGAGTATCAATTTTTATTGAAATTTTGCGTAAATTATTTATTTTTTTTACTTTTAGCTTTTGTATATACGAATGTACTGATATATTTTGTTACGTGAAAAAATAAAATTTATAATAGCGTAATTTCAAACTTTCTAAAGGTATAACATACGTGTCAATTTATTTAAACCAACAAAATTAATTAGTTGTGGAAGTACTTTGTTGAACTTCTTTAATGCTGTACCAATCTGTTTGTAAAATCAGACAAGGAAACTTACGTTTTAAGAAGTACATCTGATAAGCCCGTGGGATATGTCGATACGGACCAAAACTTCGAATTACTCCATAAAAATGCATTGGTTAAAGGCGTGACTTTTTTAACGCACAGACATTGACGTCATGCTGTTCCTTTAACAACTGATGCGTTCGATAAGTATGAATAACATTTTTCTTTCCATCGTTTTTTATAGTAAATTTTCATTTTAAAAAATTTTTAAAATGCAAAAAAATTGTTACGTAACTAATTACGAATATTATAAAATTATACAAATGTAAAAGAAAAGTTTTTTTAAACTACCTTGTAATTGAATAATCTTCGGACGAAGTAATCAGTTAAAAATTAACCTGTTATATAAAAATTGCTCCCGAAATTAGCCTTTTGTAGAATATTTAAGGGTAATTTTTGTCAACTAAGTCTGAACTTCACGAAACTACAATACATTGCAATTTTTGTCAACAATTACAAGGTAAATTAAAAAAATTCTCCAACCACTTTTAGTTTTGAAAATACAAATTCAAGGCAAGATTAAAAACACGGCGTTTTCACTTTCGCTCGCTTAATCTCTCCGCCGTTGAAGAGCGCGCCGATCCTCTCAGAGTCGCGGCAGGAGCCTTCCTGCGAGAGGTTTACCCTCGGGAGAATCCAGGCTCGCGCTGCGCCTGCATTAATCAATTACCCGGATGTTTATTAACCTCATAGAGCCCATTACACTTTCATAAAGAGCGAAAGAGCCGACGCGCGGCGAAACAGAAGCCGAGCGAGAATTAACGTCCTTGAGGAGCGATTAAACGTCGCCTTCCGCGATGCGGCCGGCTGAGCAAACGACGCCGCCTCCTCGCGAAAAAGATCGGCTACGAGGACGATGACGGAGGAAGGGGGGAAAGGGGAGGAAAGCCAAGAGTCGAGGCGATCGGTGGGAAATTGACTTTTCGAGATCGATCGTAAAGCGAAGCGGTGGCTCGTAAAACTCGACGCGCACTCTCGCTTCTTACAATGTTTATCACTTTTCCCAATTTTTTTCGACATTTTTCGAGTGTTGGCGCATGGGAAAGTTTTCCACAATTTCAGATTTTTTTCCCGTGCTAAAAGAAAAATTAAAAAGTTAAATAAATAAAGCTTTCGAGAATTCATCGAATTTCGAGCTTTCGTGCGGCTACTTTTAATATACTGCGTTTAAAATGTATTTTTTATATGATTTTCTTACTCACGAGTATTGCATTTTTTATCGTATAAAGCGAGCCAGAAGTAACCGTTTTTAGACAGGAGAGCAAAAACTTTACTCGTTAAAAACTATTTAGACAAAAAGCAATAATAAAATACGGTGTGCACCTAGAGCTAGTGGGTCTTTTTGACATCGTGAAGAATTTGCAGTTCTCAGTCTAAAAAAGGCCACTTCACACCTTAGGTACATAATACACAATACTGAAACACTCTTTTGATATCTTTGCTTTGAAAGAAATTTCATTTCATTTTTGTACACAACCTTTCTACCCGACTTAATTTCAAAAAATGCACAATTAAGCAAGCGTTTTCCCTAGTTAAAAGAAAAAAAGCTCCATAAAATGTATTACTTCATCAAAAAATTAAAGTCATCTCGTAACTCAATAAAATATATTTCAACAAAAAGAAAATCCGCTTACTTTCCTCTTTCGCCGAATAAACTCGTGTGAACCCCGCTCGCCGAGCTTTCTACGGCGGAATATAATTAAGACGTAGCGCGGCATTGCGGAAACTCGGTAATTGCTTAATAATAATTGAAAAGAGCGAGCATAGCGCGCGGCAGATTCGAAGCTGGAGCTCCGCGGCGAGCGACCGATCGCGTGCGCGCGGCTCGGCTCAAAGGCTAAGAGGCGCGCTACCGGCGCGCAGTTGGTCACGGTATTTACATAGTACTTTTTGTGCGCCCGAGACTTTTTGCCCCGGACGATTGCTAAATACGCCGCAATTACGCGTGCGCAAAGGCCGCGGCGAGCGCGCTCCCGGAGAGACCCGTTGGGAAATTCACGTTTCAAGGGGGCGAGATTTTCGTTTTAAACAGTCCCGGCGAATGGTACAATGCGAGAGCTACCCGTGCCGGAATAGGCAGAAGCACTAAAGCACTGTTCTAAATTTGCTAATGAAAAGAGGCTATAAAAGGAAATTTAAAACAAAAATTGCTGTTACACTGAGAAAAAGGATTAGTAAAAATTACTATTTTTCTATTAAAAGGGCGACCTACTTGACCATAAAAAAAAG
>JAXIUT010049253.1:0-11200 GCA_035586675.1 Eurytoma californica | reverse complement strand
GCCAAATGGATTTCGGCCAAATGAGTTCGACCAAATGGAATTCGGCCAAATGGCTTTCGGCCAGGCGTCCGTGACCCCGGATGGTCCACTGCTAGACTCCCTACCCATTATCCTGGATAAATCCGCCAGTATTTGGTAACGGACGACCCGAGAGGGAATAAATACATGGCGTGATTTCGAGAGAGCCTGTAGATGACAGTTCATGGGACAGTGGACCGATCGGAACGTATGGGCCGAGCTGCAGGAGCGGACGCAGGGGAAAGACGAGACGATTTCCCAATATATTGCGGCTTTGAAATTCGTCATTAATCACTTCAGGAAGATGCCATCGTTAGACGCACTGCTTGACACCGCCTACCGAGGATTGACCCCCGAGTACCGATACTACATGGAAAGCAAAAGCCTTAAAGACTTCGAATCACTAGAGCAATCGGGGCGACGCTTCGAGAAGAAGAAAGACTTAAATCGACGCTATCGTTCGCCGTTGACTCTGGAGCGCGCCCGATTTAAGGGAAGTGGGTACTCGGAAGAATCCACGAGGGCGAAAGTCGCAGCAGAAAGCGAAGAATCAGCCTAGGTAGAAGTGGCGCTGGAAGTCGACGAGGCGACCAACTCGACGGGAATCAAGCAGAAGAAGTGTCAGGTGTGCGGCGCCCCGAGCACAACCTTCCAACGATGTGCAAATTACGCCTATCTACGAACGCTGTTGGGAAACGAAAAGGCTGGGGGACAAAACAACCGGCCTCCCTCCGCTCCGAACGCGAACCAACAACTCCAGTAAAGCGGGAAGTGTTCGACGAGTGGAAGCGAGACGAATGACGAGAAGAAACGAATTTTCAGACGTACCAGCGAGGCAGAAATCCGTGTGAGCCGCAGCAACCGCTAGCACCACGCAGGAAAGGTCCCAGCTCGGTCGACGAAAAGCCGTTAAAAGGCGAGACGAGAAGTAAGGCGGACGTACGAATTTTAGTCGATGATGAAAAAGGCGGCCAAAATTTGTTCTCCCTCCAGCTAACGCGGCCCCCGCGCTATACATCGACAGAGGTATTGTCAATGTCGCGCGGGGCACCAGAACCGCCAGAGCCAGAAGGAGAAATACGCCGTAACGCTGCGGATTTTTCCAAAGTCCACCGAAGCATAAATCCCGATGAGGCCCAGCTATACATGTACCCATGGGGGAATTAGCGTTGCCAGATTGGGCTATAAATAGTCCAATCGGGATATAGGTAACTGTGTGATAAATAAAGACAACGATAGCCCCATCTGGTAACACTAGGGGGAAGGACTTCGGCTGGGACAAGGAAGATGAAACGACATACGCGCAAACGGCAGCAATTACGAATACGAAAAGCAAGACGAACTACGTGAAAAAGGAATTGAATACGAATACGAAAAGCGAGACGGAGCCCGTGCAAACTGAAACTAATACGAGTACGAATAGCGATAGGAAACGTGAGACAACACAAGCGGATACGATGGCGAATAACGAAGAAGACATAAGAGACGAAACCGACGATTTTTCTCTCCAAGGCAACCCAATACAGCTAGCCCAGAGGTAGCGTGTTCAGGACCACTAAAAGAAGAACTATGAGGCGAAAAAGGAGGGAACACACCAAACTAGCACCACAACTGCACACTACCGAGCAGTCACTACCGGCGTCAGTGCAGACCCTGCCCGCGCAGCGTGAATAGGACATCGACGAGGTGCTCTCCCCTCCGATCGAACAAAGTAAGGACGAAATAGTGACTCAGAGCTCTGAGACGCCACGCCTAACCTCGTCTATGGCAGCCACCGCCACACAAGGACAAGAATCTGATTTCTAGAATTTAGCCTCATGGAACAAGGCTCTAGACTGGCTGTTGTCCGACCTCCAACCACTGGTGGAACGAGGTGCCGTTAAACGCGTGTCTTCGACCGCGTCTTTGACACGACAGCCACTTGCAGAGCAGGGAGGGGGAGAGGCGACCTGAAGACAGAAATTCCCATGGCAGGAGTATGCACGGATAACAGGAACTTCTTCGACTTGATGATAGGAGGCCAAAGATATAGGGCATTACTCGACACGATTAGAAGAGTCCAAAATGACGATACGGGGAGTGCTAGAATGGACATCGAAACCACTGGAAAATCTAAAACTTTAACTAGAACTAGATGGATATTCTGGCCTGCTGGACTGTCGAGCAATCAGCATGGTGGGGCATGATGTAATTCTCGACATCGACTTCTGTAACGCCTGAGACATACACATTCGACACGCAGAAAGCCAATGGAGAATGAGAGATGGACCCTGGAACACCTTCTAGCGTGACGGAAAAGAACAAACGGACAGAGCAGCTGAATGTGAGGGAATTTCAGAGGTAACGGATGAAGAGAGAAGACAGATTGACGAATTAGTGGCCAAATACATTCCAGAGACGACCGAAGTGCCAGGCGCAACGAATCTTATCACCCAGAAAATGGAAGTGCCCGGAGCGACTCCAATCAAGCAGCCAATGCGCAGGATGTCCCCAAAAATGCTGAAAGTAGCACATGACGAGTTGAAAATGTTGGAGACGCTGGGGATTATCGAACGATCGACAAGCGAATGGAGCAGTGCACCGGTGATCATTAAACGAACGACACGTATCGCTTCTGGATTGACTACCGAGACCTCAATAAAGTAACGAAAAAGGATGCGTATCCAATCAGAGGAGTAGATGCTATTTTCGACCAGATGCGCCGAGCCTGATACATCAGCAAAATCGACTTGAAAAACGCTTATTATCAAGTGTTGCTGGACCAAGAAAGCAAACAGTACACGGCATTCTCGGTCCCGGGCTCGGGTCTGTGGCAATTTAGGAGTATGCCCTTTGGCATGACGAACGCGCTTATGATCTTTCAGCGCTTAATCGACTCGTTGTTCAGCCCGGAGATGGAACCCCACGTATTTGAATACCTAGACGATATAATTGCGGTCACAGAAACGTATGAGGAACATCTAAAGTGGCTGGAAATTGTGTTAAAACGACTTAAAGACGCTGGATTGTCGATCAATCACGTGAAAAGTGAGTTTTATTTCTCTCAAGCCCGCTATTTGGGGTACTTACTGGATTACGAAGGACTACGGCCAGACCCCGAAAAGGTTGACCCCTTTTCAAGTATCCAGCCCCCTCCAACTTGAAATAATTGCGCAGGTTTCTCGGAGTGATGGAGTGGTATTTCCGCTTTATCGACCAGGATTCGGAGCTCATCGTACATTCTCACCTCGACAAGCTGCTCAATCTCACTCCGCCCACTCAGAAGATTGCTGAGGGAATAAACAAGCTCACTCGAGTCAGTACAGAAGTGAAGCGAGGCTTGGAATCCCTCAATATAGGCGACCAGCTCGGAGATATGCTTCTTGTCCACCTCACCTTGCGCAACCTGGACCGCTCAACCAAAGAGGCGTGGGAGATCTCACTAGGGTTTTCCCAGGAGTTCCCCACGTCCAACCAGATGGTACGATTCCTGGAGGCTCAAGCTCGAGCATTGGAGCATGTGGTGCAAGACCCCAGCAATCCACCAACAACAACGGCTCACCAATCTAGTTCCAAGGGAACAATCCCCAAGCGAACTGCTCACTCAGCGTCAACTCAACCCCAACAGTTTGCTGAACAAGCGTCAAGCTCTAAGCCGTTCAAGTCAGCTCAATCCACGAAGACCGATGCATACTCTCACGGTGTGACTGCTCACCCATGTGACTATTGTGGAGAAGACCATTACATAGTCACATGCCCTCACTACCGAGAGCTTCCAGTAGACATGAGAATAGACATGGTGGAAATGAAGAGGCTCTGCTACAATTGTCTAGGCAGACACAGTTCAAGGGTGTGTAAGAGCTCTCACCGAT
The DNA here is from genome assembly GCA_035586675.1 of Eurytoma californica. NCBI lineage: Eukaryota > Metazoa > Arthropoda > Insecta > Hymenoptera > Eurytomidae > Eurytoma > Eurytoma californica. The sequence goes on along the minus strand of JAXIUT010049253.1, from coordinate 7,331 downwards.
GCAAGATATGCAACGCTCAACATCACACCATGCTCCATGGGTATAAAACTCAATCCGCCAAGAGCTCAACTGCTAAAGCAGAATCGGACAACTCAACTGACAGCTCCCATGGAGGAGTTGGTGCAGTCGTCTCCTTACCTGTCAGCTCGTCGCATGCATCTCACCACAATGAAGCAACGCTTCTGGGCAATGCTCTTGCTCATGTGAAGAATCAGATTAACAGCCAGTTCGTTCGACTGCTCATTGACTCAGGCTGAGAACTATCCTTCGTTACTGAGCACCTGGTCCGACAGCTCAACCTACCTCGTCAAGCATCATCACTGACGATCAACGGAATTTGCGGCTCAAAATGAACTCAAATCTTGGTCTTAGTCCAGCTCACCTTGTCCTCACGACACACAAAGGATACAAGGACAGTTGAGGCACACATTCTTCGAGAGGTCACCTCAATTGTACCCTCTAGCATGATTAAAGTTCTTATCTGGCCGCATTTACAGAATCTCACTCTTGCAGACGAGGCATACTATCAACCGCGCCTTGTGGATATCATCATTAATGCCAACTACTAAGGTCACATCATAAACCGCGGACTGCTCAAGGCTCATCCGGGCGCTCCCATCGCTCGATCATCCATCTTTGGTTGGTTGATTCTGGGTCCAGTCAATGCAACTTACACCAAGTTGATGTCAGCTCATTATGGAGCCGTTCAGCATGACGAAGACCTCAATGAACTGCTCAGTAAATTCTGGGTGCAAGAAGAACTTCCTTTAGACTCGAACACCATGAGCGCTGAAGAAGATGAATGTAAAGCACATTTACGCTCAACTCACTCCAGAGATGCAACTGGAAGATACATAGTGACAATTCCCCTCAAGGAATCTCCATCAGTATTAGGTAGCTCTTATACAAGAGCATCTCGATGTCTGCAACGATTGTCTCGTCGTTTGGCTCACGATGCTGAGCTCAATCGACTATACAAGGAATTCATGAAGGAATATTCACCATTCTATTTACCTCACCATGGCGTGCTCAAGTCCAGCAGCTGAACAACGAATCTCAGAGTAGTTTTTAATGACTCCAGCCCAACGTCATCTGGCAGATCAGTCAACAGCATCGTGCATACTGGTGCCAACTGGCTACTCAACATCTTAAACGTGCTCCTCTGGATTAGACCTTTTAGACAGCTCTTTGCAACGAACATTGTAAAGATGTACCGTCAAGTAGGAGTCCATCCTGATGACTGGGATCTACAGAGAATCATCTGGCTAGATGAACTGCTCAACGAAATAATCATGTACCTCACCACAGTTACCTACGGTACTACTGCAGCTCCCTTCCTTACCATCAGGGCACTTCTACAACTGGTGGAAGACGAAGGCCACAGATTTCTTCTCGCTGTTCCTTCACTTCACACGAGAAGATATGTCAATGACATTTTCGGCGGAGCGGATACAGTGAAGCAGCTCATTGAAGTCGCACATCAAGTGAAAGGACTCTGCAACGCGGGCGGTTTTCCACTCTCAAAATTTGTCGCTCAAAAAATTATGAAGTATCGCTGCTTTGCTTTTTAGAGTAGGAGATGCTCTCAAAAACATGAACAACTCAGCTCCAGCATCTCAGAACACTGCTCAAAACATCCAACATGTTCAAAACTTTTGGATAAGAGCAACACAAGCAGCATACTTCGCTCAAGAGGTAAATTTATTGTCTCATAACTCTACACTTCCATCAGGCCACGCCTTCTCTAGACTCACCGCCTTCATCGATGCAAAGGGTGTTGTCAGAGTCGCAGGTCGACTCAGTGAATCAGCGCTCACCTTTAAAGAGAAACATCCTGCAATTTTGCCACGTGAGTCTCAACTTACTTCACTGCTCATTGATGCTTCTCATCATGTTACCTTGCATGAAGGAACCCAGCTCACTCTTGCCAAACTTCGTCAGACGTGTTGGATAATTGGAGGGAGAACTTCAGTGAAGGCTCACATTCTAAGATGCGTTCGATGTACTCGACAACGTAGCATTTGCGCTCAACAGCTCATGGGACAACTCCCAGTATCCAGACTCACTCCCGCACGTCCATTCTTGCACACAGGAGTGGACTACGTTGGTCCAATTACGATTAAAACTTGGAAGGGCAGAGGCTGCAAGACAGAAAAAGGATGGATCTGTGCCTTCGTCTGTTTAGTCACCTCAGCAGCTCATCTAGAAGTTGTTTCAGATTACTCTGCAGATAGCTTCACCTTCCAAGGAGCTCAAGCAGAAATCCAAAGATTGTTCCTGCAGTCACTACAGGATCATCAAGCGCTCATTGCAACATTGGCAGCTCAAGGCACTAACTGGCATTTTATCCCGCCAGCCTCTCCTCACATGGGTGGAAAATGGGAAGCGTTGGTGAAATCAATAAAGTTTCACCTTCGTCGTACCATTGGAGAAACGCTACTCACGTTTGAAGAACTTACAACTCTTCTTGCGTAAATTGAAGCAGTGCTCAACTCTCGACCTCTAGAACAGCTCAGTGATAATCTTAGTGACGTGTCTGCTCTTACTCCAGGACATTTTCTCATTGGCTCTGCTCTAAACAATGCCTCTAAACTGCCCTAAACCATCCTTGCTCGACGTCCCAATTGCACGTCTTGCAAGATGGCAGCTCATCCAACATAAACTGCAAAATTTTTGGAAACAATGGTCAGCTCATTATCTTCAACGTCAACAGTCCATCTCAAAGTGGCATCACCCGTCCAATGAGTTACAAGTTGGTCAACTTGTACTACTCACCGATGATAGAACACCACCCTCAAGATGGCCGCTTGCTCGCATTATCCAAGAGCATCCAGGCAAGGACAAGATGTCTCGGGTGTTCACCATCAACACGGCTACCACAACTCTCACTCAACCAGGAGTCAAACTTGCTCCACTGCCTATTCCTATTCTGGAGGAAGTAGACTCACGAGACTGAGTCTTCGCTCCAGTCTACAACTCAACCGCAATGCTGGCTTTACGACCCAGCTTGCCGCTCATACTTAGCCACCAAGTTGGCTTTACGACCCAACTTGTTGCTCAACTATTCAACATCTGCGGCTCATCGTTCACTCACTCAAGGTGGATTTACGACTCATCTTGGCTCAACTGGTTTTAATCACCAAGGAGCTTTTGAATGGCTCCCGCTGCGCGTTATTTCTCTCGCGCGCGCCGCCGCGCGTCAGCAGCTCCCGGGCACGCCATGCAAATCTTTGCTCGCGCCGCTTGGTGGGCCGTCGCCGGCGTCTCTGCGCGGCGTGGCGTCCCCCGCCATCTTAGCTCTCTTCTCTTCTGGACGTTCGCCAACGCACCTCGCCGAAGCACAGCTCCAGGAGTTTCATCGAATTTCCGTCATCCTTGCTCATCAGCCTGCTCACCGCTGCACTTCTACGGACCTGCACATCACCTCGACGCACTGCTCACCCCTTGTCTCTACAGCACCAGGAGTCAGCGACTCATCGGCTCACCGGCTCGTCTGCCACGTGGCAGTTTTAGAGGTTAATCGCATCGCTACAGGTACCGTCAGTGCGCGTGCACTCAATAAAGAGCTGAGCTCACGTATTAGCATAACTGAAGTGTAATTTTATTTAATCACCCCGCCTTGCGTAACTATCCCAATCCGAAATATCGAAATTCTCAAATAGTATACATAAGCCGAGTTTTAACTCCCGTGGAGAGGAACTACACGACGACCGAGAAGGAGTGTTTGGCGCTGCTCTGGGCAATCGAGATATCCCGTCCGTACCTGGAAGGCCATCATTTGACCGCTATCACGGACCATAGCGTGCTAAGGTGGCTGGCGAACCTGAAAGATTCAACGGGATGACTGGCGAGGTGGGCGTTAAAAATGCAGCAGTGGGACTTTGACATAGTGCACCAGAAGGAAGCATTGAATCACGTACCTGACACTTTATCCAGGATGTACAAAGACGAGGTGGAAATAGCGATTTTCGAGGCGACCGAAGACCCACGGTACGTGAGACGAGTAAGAGAAGTCGAAGTTGAAACCCCGTATAAATTCCCCTGGTAGAAAGTGGAAGACGGGATTCTGTAATTTAATTCTCGAAGAGAATTCAGCGTCAATAAAAATTTCCAAAGTCTTTACGCGATAGTGCGCGGCTGTACTACAAACTGTAGGCAGCTGTAAAGAACTCCTAGGCGTATTTTTGATCCCACGTCTCTTTCACTACACTGCTAGAGCTTAGCAGCGTAGCAAACCAATTGGGCCGCCCTTCTTTTTCGCGATTTGGGACAGAGGGCAGGCCTGCAATAATCAGGCGAAGATGGCAGAACAATACGGACAACAACAAAGATACAGCCGCCTGCTAACGGAAAAGGACGCCAAGGACTGATTACTTCGAATTCCGGATGAGGGAGTCGAGAAGCTCCTCAACGATCTCGAAATGCGGACGCATGGCAATAGGTTCGATCGCCTGCAAGTTTGTTCAGTTGGCTGCAAGGAAATTATGATGCAGCCGACTTTATGGATTTCTACGCTTGCGATACAATCGAAGCGCAGATTAGAAGGGAAGGATGGAGGTGTGACGTCATACGGGACACCTGCCTCAACAGTAATGCCTCATGTAGGTTCGAGGATTACTGCGAGCGGGGAATGCCGCACCCACTCGCGGTTTTCCTGGATAAGGAGATGCTCTCATGTCGCCTGTATGGAGTGTATCCACGAAATTATGAGCGCATTTTCGCCCAAATGCGGAACGAAGCGATCCCGCATGAGCAGACTCTCGCAGCTACTGCAAAAGTGGCAGAAATATCGCTGCCACCCAAAAAGAAAGAAAAGCTATTCTACTATTACTATCCCCGAGGAAGACTGAAGATTGGTCATTCCTAAGGATCAACAGGACAAGGTGTTAGGGGAGACTCATCGAGCTCCCTCGTCCGGTCACCTGAGCATCGAAAAGACCTATGACCGAGTCGCCCGGGAATAATATTGGCCAGGGGTCTGACACGACGTCACCAGCTTCGTCAAGAGCTGTAGCGAATGTCAGCAGTATAAGACCTCGCAGCAGCCTCTGCAAGGGCTTATGGGGAAAAGAGTGGTCGAGACGCCATGGACGGTGTGACGGCCGACGTAAACGGCAGCACCAGTATCTGTTATCCTGGTGTTTCAAGACCTTATCACGCGATAGATAGAAGTGAAACCCTTAAGACGAGCGGGCGGAAAGGCGGTGGCCGCGGCGCTAGAAAAGCTGATTTTGTTCCGTTGGGATACGCCGAAATTTTTCCTGATGGACGTTAATAAACATTTAGTGTCAACATTGGAGAGATATGGAGTTAAGCACGTCACCACTACTCCGTATCACCCGCAGGCCAACCCAGTGGAAAAAAGCAATCGGACGCTGAAGACCATGATGCCATGTATGCCAAAAATCACCAGGATTGGAACGAACACATGCATGAATTTCGGCACGCAGTCAACACGGCGACCCAGGCGTCGACGAAAGTGTCTCCAGCCTTTCTAAACTACGGTCGATACCGGTGAAAAGTTTACGACAAGCAGTGGAAAGGACGAATCAGATTCACTCGGATAAGCCTCAAGAATTGATCAATAGAGTGAAGAGATTAGATGCTTTAAGGAACTTGGTGGCGAAGTTTATTGTTGATGCGCGAGAAACTCAAGCGAGACAATATAACAAGGTTAGGCGATTGGTGACATTTGCAGTCGGGAACAAGGTGGTGAGGAGGAACCACCCGCTATCGAACGCGGCGCACCGCTTTCCCGTTTCAGTGACCCGTTTAAAATCACGGCGAACCTTTCCCCCATGATGTACGAGGTGGAAATGGCGGGCAATCGACAGAGTGCAAAGGTACATGTGTTGGACATACGAAGATACATTCCCCCCCGCCAAGCCCGCCACCAAACCGCCCCTTAAAACTGTACCTGAGAGCCGCCAACGATATTATATTATGTTCTTTTCTTTTGTTAATACAGGAGTCATGTAAGGCGAGCATAACGATGTGGTGAAGAGTGGAGGAGAAGAGGGGAAAGGAGGACCAAGAGAAGCGGGCGCGTTGTAGCCGGCCCATACCCGGCCCATGCAGGACTTGGTGGTCGACCTCCAGGTCAACCCCGATGACTTCCCGTTTGTAGGCCGCGGACGCGGGAGAACGGATGCTACAGGGGCTGGACCGTCAACCGGTGCTGCGCCACCTCAAGCACATACCGAACGATTTCTCGAACGGTGGGGTCCCGCCACGACGAAGGGAGGAGAGCCGCCCTGCACCGACCCCACCACTGCCCGACCGATCGGCAGAGGAGGAGCTGCCCCGGCCCATGTTGCGGCTCGACGACGGGTACAAGCGGAACCGCTGTAATCCTCGCCATATACTTTCGGTCGAGGATTACGAACCGCTTAGTTCGTCCCGTCCGAGAACCCCCAGCCCTGAGCCGGGCGCTCGGATCAAACGAGCCCCTCGCGGATCCAACGCTGGGATGGCGCGCCGCCATCTGCACCGGTAGATTGCAGGACCATGGGAGTGATGCTCCAGGGGTTGCGGCCGATACCTACCGATAACCGGGTCGACCCACCCCCAAGGGCCTGCCTGAACTGCTGGTAAGACGGGCACCGACGGGCACAATGCCCCCGCCCCGCCGCACAGTGGACTAATTCGATATTGGAAATCAAATAACTTGTGACAGGGATGAGATACAGAAATAATTCTGGAACTGTCTGAAAGGTAATGAAATTCTCCAAATAGGAAAAATTTAATGATTTGAAAAAACCGCTGCCAATAGATTGGCAGTTAGCGTCCTCAAAATTAATATTGCTACTTCTTTTACTAATTTATAAAAATTTTCGAAAAATTAAAAAAAAATGAAATAAGAAAAAAAATATGGTTGAAAGGCAGAATCATCCATATTTTTTTCGAAATTGGCGGAATAAAATATGCTGAATTCGGGACTTGTCAGAGAGAATAACCAAACAAAGCTGCAAACCAAATTTCGTAAAAAAATAATCGTTTTTATTAAAGTTAACATAAAAAATTTTTTTTTAATGAAAAATCAATTTTCTCAGAATTGGCTCAATAAAATCTACTGAACTCAGAACTCATCCGAAACAATAGCCGAGCAAAGCTACAAACCAAATTTCCTATTAAAGTAACCGTAAAATAAAGAAAATTTAAAAAAAAATGAAAATTTTATTTTCTCAGAATTAGCTTTATAAAATCTGCTGAACTCAGAACTCATCCGAGAGAATAATCAAGCAAAGCTACAATCCAAATTTCGTAGAGAAATAATTATTTTTACTCCAGTAAACGTGGAACAAAGAAAATGCATTTTTTTCAAACAATAA
>JAXIUT010049220.1:0-11206 GCA_035586675.1 Eurytoma californica | reverse complement strand
TTCAAAATTAGCCCCTTGGACAATAGTTTTACCGGTTTTCGCGCGCTCAGGACGTTATGGAATCCACTGCCTCATTTATAGCCATGGTAGTTTATTTTTTCAAGGCAGATCTGTTTCAGATTTGTCTTGATGAAATAGACTGCAATAATTACAAAACTTCGTAAAAATGAACGATTAATATCAGAAAAACATTATAGAATACTGTAAATCAGTGTAAATATTTATTAAAATTTAAAAAATTTTGGAATGAATATTTTTTATTATCAGAAATATAATTTTTGAGGGTTGTAAATTTATGATTTATTATTACTGACATATTATTAAAGTATACATTTTTATATATTTTCAGAACAAAATGCATCAGAAGAAGAAATAAATAAGTTGATTAAGTACTGTATTGCAGGACTAGAACAATGTAGTTTAAGATTTCCAGAGCATTACAAGTCCACTTATCGCTTAGCTTACTTTTACTTTAGTAGTAAAATTTCGAAAAATCTTTCTAAATGCAAACAATTATTACTGGGAACTTATGAATGCCAATTCTTTCCTAAGCAAACTATACAGGGACTTTTTTCTGAAAAAAAAACTGCAAATTTTTTCAATGTAAGTTGAATGTTAGATGCATTAACCCATTTAAGTCCATAATTTGCTGCACTTCCAATTTCTTTGAAATCTTATAGCGCAATATGTTGAAGATATGTTGTCGTTAATGGCTGCAGATGAAAAAGGCGATCCTAAGAGCACTTTGAGACTCACATTGCCCACAATTAAAGAGCGTAGCGGATCTATATTTTTATTTTGTTCACTGAAATTGCCGTTATCAATATATTTATCGTTGAGTCACAAGTGACCCAAGGGGCATAATTTGCGTAAGGGTGTCAGCCTACTTTCAAATCTGTGAAAACAACATAATTAATTTTGTCTAGTTTTTATTAAAATTCATATCTGTTGGGGAAAAATGTTTTTTTCCGTAATATATGCCTTAAAAAACGCATTTTAATTATTTAGAAGTCTGAATTTACATTACATGAACATAGCTCTTAAGCACTATAAACACAGTGATTTTAACAATTTTTCTCACTTGTCACCGGATTATTCAGTCAATTCTCAATGGATCTTCTTGAAACTTTCAGAAATTGTTTATTTTTATATAACTCTTGGATGCTTGGAGCTACAATTTTGAAAAAATGTCTGGTCCTTCCCAGCATCATATAAGTGGTATATAGACAACACCACTCTACACTACCACTTTATAAGATGCTAGGAAGGACCAGAATAATTTTTTCAAAATTTTAGCTCCGAGCGTTCAAGACTTATATAAAAATAAACAATCTTTGAAAGTTTCAAGAAGATTCGTTGAGAATTGATTAAATAATCCGGTGACAAGTGAGAAAAACTGTTAAAATCACTGTGTTTATAGTGCTCAAGAGCTATGTTCATGTAAGGACTTCTAAATAATTGAAATGTGCTTTTTAAGACATATATTACGGAAAAAAATATTTTTTTCCCAATAGATATGAATTTTAATAAAAACTAGACAAAATTAATTATTATATTGTGTTCACAGATTTTAAGGTAGGCTAACCCCCTTAATATTAAGTTTAAACTTTAGTAATTGTTAATAAATTTTTTTAATTTCTAAAATTATTTTTAAGAAATATTTTACGGATTTCAGGGAATTTGGCGTATTCCTAATAATGAAATTGATAGACCTGGTAGTTTTGCTTCACATATGTCTAGATGTATTATTCTTTTAATGCAAGTTTTAAAAGAAACTGGCGATAGCCGAATGTTGACAGAAGTTTGCATTCAATTAAAGAAAACTCCTGATACTGACAAGTATGTTTACTCTTCTAAAAGAAGTTAGTCTCTGGGATATTTATATATATACATAAATAATGATTAATTTTGTTTCAGAAAATATTTAAGAGATTCTGAAAGAGAGCAATTATCCAGTCAAGCTTTAATGCTTTGCTTACAATGTTTAAGAAATAGAATTCAAGCTTTAGATAGTAAAAAAATATCTGTCGATTTTCAAGAGGAACACACAAAACTGTTATTAGATATTTATCATACTTATGAAACTTTTAGAAATCAACCAGACTATACTTCAGAAATACCAAAAGTGAAAAAATTGCTTGAAGATGCATATTTGCTAATCGGTTTGCCAATAGTAAGTACATGTTATCTCTCACTAAAACAAAATATACAATTTATGGATCATATAGTCTCTTTAAATAATTTTTAATAAATAATACTAAGAGCTTATTTTTTATTTCTCAGGGTTTCCAAGGAAATGTTTTTGATTTAGCTAGAGACTATTGCCGACAAAAACGTCGTGCTCAAAAGACTGGTAATTTATCAATCTCGGAAATAATTGATCCTAATCGAACAATCGTACCTACGAATATTATGTTACCGGTAAGAAGTCAAAATTCTTTTTTAGTCATTGTTATTTACAGTAGATTATGCACCTAGGGAGTAAAAGTAAAGAATGTCGCAGACTGCATGTAATGGTCCGCCCGAGCCGGAGGCCTCTTTATTTACTCCCGTGGTCCATACGCTACATTTTTGCACGAGGTGCGTTAAATGTGTACCTTGGTTTCCGCCCGCAGGACGTCAAGTACGCACTTTACGCGCCGTGTATAAAAAACATATTACTAACGCATTTTTATTTTCAGACTACAAATATAAACACTAATTTTAATACCAATATTAATGCATCCATCACGAATTCCACATCACTCGTGCAAAATCGGAAAAGTCACAAAGTGTCTACTAATTCAAGACCACGTGGAAGGCCACCAGGAGTAAATAAATTTACGCCCATCCCCAGTAACGATTCTCTCTTTTCCCAAAATCAGAATATAACAAAAAATTTTCCAGACAGTGGTATTCGACCATCAGATCCCTGTAGCGCGCCTAATAACAGTCCTTTTTTAAATCCGTTTCTCGATCCAATTTTGGCTATGAATTATATCACTCAAATTGGAGCTTATCAAGATATATTGCAACGTTATCAAAACTCACTTTCAGGTTTTAACTTAAATCTAAACAAAAACATTTCTAATAATGTACCGAATATTCAACCTGTAAACAAACCAGTATCAACAGATGGTTGCTTAAATATTGCAAACGATAGACCTGATATCTCTATCACTCCTGTTACTGACAATATAGCTCAGAAAAAATCTAAAGCACCTAAAATGCCTGCAAATCCACTTCAAAATGATTCAATGTTTGTGCAGCTTTCAAAATCTGTTCAAATAACACCGACTTCACATTTTCCTGTGGCCAAACAAAGTCAAAAACGAAGTCTGCCTTCTGCAGATAGACATACAAACTTAATGCCCAGTGCAATGTCGAAAGATAGTGGTTTAAGCGTTAATCGAGTAACTTTTCCACAAACAGACAAAAACGTAACAGAAACAGTTGGTTCAGCCCAAGGCATGTCACAACCAATTATTTCATTGCAACATAAACTTTTATCTAAAAAGCAATATCAACATCCTAGTCCATCACCTGATGAACTAAACTTTATAAAAAGGCAGAAACTCTATAAAAGTACTTTACCACTTAGTCCCCATAAAAATCAATCAGACACGGCCAGTATTAATCGAGTTAATTTTTCGCAGCCAGACAAAACGGTGACTGAAGCTATGGTTAATTCACGTATATCAAATCCATACGCAGATATCAATGTAACTCCTCTTAATGTTAAGTCATTTGCTTCGACGAAATATAATAAAACGTCTATAACTCCTTTAAAAATTAGTAAATCGAAATTACCAAGTGCGGATGTTTCATTGAAACCTATGCAAAACACCGGGAAAGTTAATGCTCCATCAGTACTTTCTCAACTACAACAACATTCGCACTTAGAAATAATTCCTCAAACAAATTACGTGAAACCAAATGTTGATCAAACAAGCTTTTTTGGTAAATCAACAGTGATTCAATCTTTGCCTAAATCTACTTCCACCGTAATGCAAAATCTACCTAAACCAACATCTGCAATGATGCAAAACGTACCTAAATCAGTTTCATCAGTAGTGCAAAATCTACCTAAGTCTACATCTTCAGTAGTGCAAAATCTACCTAAATCAGCATCATCGGTAGTACAAAATCTACCTAAATCCACATCTTCAGTAGTGCAAAATCTACCTAAATCAGCATCGACAGGAGTACAAAATTTACCAAAATCAACATCTTCGTTGGTGCAAAATCTGCCTAAATTAGCATCTTCAGTAGTGCAAAATCTACCTAAATCTGTGAGCATTTCAAGTAACGATAGCGTGTCTATTTATGAATTACCTCGACGAAATGTCAACATTAATTTGTCTACTATGCCACAAGTTCCTAAACGTGATAAATTGGAAAAAAATGATGTTGAAATAATAACATTAGATGATTAAGAACTAAAATCCTGCGATCTTCAAATTGAAATTGTTAAGAACTAAGTTTAATTTAAGTTAAACGCTTTTTTGATAAAACATTGTAATAAAGAGAATATTTTTGTACATAAAACATTTAAGAATAATATTGTAGAAATAATTATACTATTATTTATAAATATAATTAAAGAATAAAGACTTGATTATTAGAGAACTTTCAATAAGTATTTTTTTCAAAGAAATGTTTATCAACTAACGCGTTGTCCTACAATGTTTATATACTGTGATTAAAAAGAGAGAAAATGAAAGCTTCATTCTAAAAGTTAATTTCGAAAATAAAGTCGTTTATTTCCTCTTTAAGACAATAATTAAATTTTTGATAGCTCAATTTAGAAAAAATTCAATTTTACAGTATCATTTTTTGACTTCTTAAATAAATCATTTTTCAATGAATCAACCTTATGCGTGTACATTTTTTTCAGTTAACTTATTCTTTTATTTTTCATTTATTGTATTAAAAACTCAACTTGAATAACTACTTTATTTCCTTCCAATTTTTTTTTTGCCTCTGTGACGATAGAGTTAACATGAATACCCTGTTAGAAATGTAGTTTTAAAATTGATTAATCAGGATAAAAATGTAATCAATATAATTAAAATGTATTCAGATTCAGGATTGAAGATTACATTTTAATCCTTATTAGTCAACTTTAATACTACATTTCTAGCAGGATGGTATTGTACACAGATAAACAAAGGGATATCTATGGAAATTAAATATTTATTATTTACAAGGATATGACCAGGGGTTGCAGGTCCTGGAATTTGTTCAAACTTTGTAAAATGATTCTATGATCAAAATTAATTGACCCTAAAAAATCTAGGGGAAATAAGCGCTTGCGAAAATGTCGATTTCTCTGGAACTAAAAGTAGTTCAAAAGTATGCTTAAAAAATGAAAAGAAAGTTTAACATAAAAGCTACAATTTAAAACTAATTAGATTAAAAAATCTGTATTGGATCAGAAATTATGTGCAATTGAAAAAAATCGAAGAAATTTTTTACGAAATAATTTATGTCAAATTTTGTCAGTAACATTTAATAAATTTTCAATTGTACATACATCATTTTTAACCCAATAAAGGTTTTTTAATCTAATAAGTTTTAAATAGTAAGATTTGAAGCTTTATTTTCATTTTTTACGCGTCCTTGTATGACCTTTAGTTCCAGAGAAATTAACATTTTCGCAAAGCGAAAGCCGTATTCGTCCGGTTTTTCAACTCGAGTCTGCGAATTAGGTTTAAGTCGTGGTTCGGATCTCAGGTAAAACTGTAGGGCTAGTGGTGATGTGTACACGTCTTGCACAGGTGCTGTAACAGGTATTCTGTCCTAAGTGGCAAACAATTATGTATAGTGGCATATCGAGTCGATCGCTGTACAACATGCATTAGCATATTAGTCAGCACAAAGACCCACGGCCAATAAATGCAAACAAACAAACATTTTCGTAAGCGCATATTTCCCCTAGATTTTTTTAAATGTCTCCTATTTTCGTTACTATAGACTCCATTAAAAAAAATTCTGAGGCACGGGTTAATTATTTTTGACCAAAGAATCATTTTACAAAATTTTTATCATGTCAGTAATTTAATTTTTTTCATATATTATGATTTATTCAATTTGTAATATAGTATTATATTAGATTTTATCCGCGGTTCACTGCCCAAACAAGTGAAATATGCCCAAATATAAAGACTCTTCTATAAAGATAATACAAAATATAGCAAAAATTTGTGACTTGTCGAGAATAACTATAGGAAAGGAAGTTTTTTAGTGCAATTTTAAATACTACGATCGAGGTTGTCCCACCTGAGGATCAGGATAGCTCGTTCTATAATCGCATCAATCTAGGAATTGGTGCGAAGAAAAATTTATTGTGTACATTTTTTCTTGACTACCGCAGGTCATCTTAAACCATGTCTATTATTGTAATTGTACTATTTTTAAATCATCTACGATCTTCTGAGATTGTGTGTTGAGCGTATGAGACCCTTATAAAAAAAGCTATTTTCAAATTCATAGTCTCATATCTCCCAATGTATAAATCATAAACAATAAAAAAATCATTTAGTAATGAATACTTTAATCTGTACAGAAATTAATCGATTTGTTAAATAGTAAATTTCATTCACAAAATAGTTGTACTGATAATTTTATTGGTATGTTTACATAATAAAAAAAGTTGTAGATTTGTAATTTAATAATTCACTTGAACCAAGTATGATACATACATTCAGTAAACATAATAATAAATTACAAATTCTGTTTACAAATTTATATAATTATCTGATAAAATTTACAATCTTCTTTTCAATTGGTCACGACATGCTGAAAAAAAGAATATAATAAGTAAAATGGATTTATAAACAAATATTCCTATAAAATAGCGTTTGTTAATAAACAATTTATCAAAAGATTAATTTTGAATAATCACTATTAATAATTGAAATAGTGTAAATTACAAATCCTGTAGTAAAATACTATACCTTTCAATTAAAGATGCTCTCATTACTGAAGAAATTGCAGTAGATGTTGTATCATTTAATTTAAAAACACTTTCAATCACTGAAAGTTCTGTAGAAGTAGTATCCATCCCACAAAAAGAGATCCAATCATTAACAACCATTCCAGCTGCAATAACATCACTACCTCGATTTACAGTACCAGCCTGAAATTAATGTTCAGGTTTGCTTAATTAAATTGCATAAAATTTTACTACTTTCAAAAATTAATGTTAATTTTTTGCCTAATACAACATTTTAAAGTGATAAAGAAAATCTCTAAAATAATAGTACATTTCGGCACGATACGGATGATGAATATTTAACCCGTGGGATGGTTTTCGCCTAAGAGAAGCGAGGGCAAAAAATCGCAGGTACTGAATAATCACTTACGCACCAGTATCGAATAGTATTTTATAGCGCAAGGGCCGAAAATTGATATTAAAGTTTTCATTTTGTAGTTAGAGTACTATAAAATATAACTAAAAATTTTGAGAAAACTCGAACCTTTTGTAAAGATAACTATATTATATTTGAGATCTGCACCCGTTACCCATCCGTCACTGAACCCTTTTTTTAATTAATTTTGAAACTTTTGTAATCTAAAGTTTATATAATATTTAAAAAAGACTAATTTACAACTCAGAATTATGCTACTCAATGCAGTCGGCAGTGATTAAGTCAGCCATGTTAAAAAATATATGACATGTATCCCCACCACAACTCCACTTTAGGCCCCAATACTTACAACCAGTGGAACTTGTAAAAGAGAAGAGAGTTCATCTTGATCTTGAATTGATGTTTTTGGATGAACAAGTCCTCCTTGATTAGATAAGATACAGTATGAACCAACTAAAACATTACTTGCAACTGTTTGCCTAAATACTTCAACATTTAAAGTATCTGCCAAAATTTCTTCTGTTTCCTAAAAACAAATTGTTACTTTATGAAATTTATTTTATCTAGATCAATACTGACATCTGATAAATTTATTACAGAATTTTTTGAAAAAATTATGTAACATTTTATGAAACAGTAAAATTAATCAAGTAAAAATGAACTTACTCTATCTAAATCTGGATGAACTAAAGCAACATAATCATTGCAAGCAATCACATTTCCTAAAGCTGATAATCTTTCTTCTATTCTATGAACTTTTACATTATCAGGAAGAGAATTTCTTATGTGTTGTAACTCAGTATCTGTGGCAGTATTTGGTAATAACAAACCATTTTTATTACCTGAAAATAATATAATTAATTTGAATTTGTTTTAATTTAATTAAAATTTATAACATTCAGTTCAGCAAACATTGTATGTCATTTTATCTATAATTTTTCACAGATTATTATTGAATGAATCATAAATAAAATAATTAATTACATACCAACACATAACCGGCCAAGTATTCTGCAACCAGCAATGGACGTGTGAATAACAGGTATAGTATCTCCTAATTCTGCTTCAAAGACGCTACAAATAATATTAAAATACAAGAGTTAAAGGTAAATTACTATAAAATGTAAATAAACCTAAAAGTCATAGCAAAAAATTTTTTTTATATCATGGCAGTAAATAAAATAATGATTATTTTTTAGTATATAAAATATCGTTTTAGTAATACTATTAAGAACTATCTTATTTTTTATTATTTAGAGATAATATATGTTTGCAGCATTTGTTGAAACTTAAAAATTTTAAGATTCTGTTTAATATCTGTTAAAATTCATAAAAGATGAATCTCTTCAGATATTTTAAAATGGATAAATGTATACATATACTTCAATAAATACATTAAATAGTTTTAAATATTTAAAAAAATTCTATTTAATTTTGAATACACAATGACATACTATCAATACAGGTATTAGATACAAGCAATAATATTAATAAATAAAATAGAAAATTTTATAAATTTATATATTTTTCCTGGGTAAAAATGTAACATATTCTGATATATATATGTATATGTTATCGTATAAGCTATTTATTTAATGCATAAATTGTTTGTATAGTAGAAAATTAATTACATCAAATATTTAATTTCTTACCTGTAAAAATTTTCTGAACCTCCAATAGCAACCAAACAATAAGAATTGGTTAATTTGGAGAATACTCCTATTTCATTATTATTTTCAAACTGAACTCGCACGGCCATGTTTTATTACTTATTTAACAATAAAGCAGTCGGAAAGATTACAAGAAAGACTGTGTAAGAGATTTATACGCGAAGAGCGTTTCCAAAAGATAGTATCAAATCTGTAATTATTATAACCTCTACAAATTACATTTCAAGAGTAATGTGTTTCTATATAAACCTAAGGCTAGTACACACGTGTTGAGCGGCGTGTGCGAACACTAGCCCAGCCCTACGACAGTTCGACTCGACTACTTCGTTATAGTGCGCATGCGCTACACCCCCTCAAGCGAGAACATACTAGACGAGTGATTGGCTAATAATCACCTACATGCATCCTATTACACGAAATCGAAAATTGGAAAACTTATTAAACAACTGTTAAAACATTTTATTAACTAATTTTATGTCATTAAAAAGATGTACAGATAAAAATATAATACTATTACTTGTCGTATATATGTGTATATATATATATAAGTACATTAATAATTTTTTTTAAAAATATATGTTTCATTAATAAACAATTTAGAATTTATTAATATATTTACAAATAATTGGAAAAAAATTACTTATATTAATAAATATCTTACATGAAATGCATGTATATTACTGAAACAGGCTCACTTTAGCTTACGTTATGTCATTTTCAAAAATTTGACTTTGATGACAACTCTAGAATCAACGGATTCATCAATTTTGATGGGGTTTAGCTTAAATTATTGGTAATTTATGTCTTTATGATGTGAAAAGTTGTATGAATTCAAATTTTTAGATTCAATAATTGAAAGAGTGCAATATCTTCAATTTTTTCAATTTTATGAATTTATGTAGTTTTTTTGTACTCTTTCAAATATTTAATCAAACAATTTGAATTCATACAACTCTCTTCTAAGGACATAAATTACCAATGATTTAAGCCAAATCCCATCAAAATTGGTCAATCTATTGGACCTGGAGTTGTCAGCAAAGCCAAATTTTTAAAACTGATATAACGTAGGCTAAAGTGGGCCTAGACTTCTAACTATGCCAATTTTATCAGGAATTTGTTGTACTTTTATAGCATTACATTTTTATTTTACTAATTATTAAAATTTGTCTGTTTAAGGTGATTTTCTATGCTTCTTAAATATAGAACTGAGTAACAAGGAAAATTAACAATAACTGATGGAAACCATATTAATACATACTTTTAATTTAAGATACTTTTACAATAGGTTTTGGTCTGGTACGAAAGATTAATTTATTCTTTATTATTGCAGTTACAGTATATGATGTTTCTTTTTGTGTGGTTACTTGTGTACATTCTTGTTCTAATACAGCTAATGGTTTTTCCAACTGTACTTCCTTTCCTTCTAAAATATATCTGTCTATCAATAAAACCACATCATTGTTCTTCATGTAATATATATCTCCAATGTTACAGTACTTGATTTTTTCTGAATAAGATTTTAAACTTCCATGAAGTTCAATTGCTATCCAATTTTGTTTCTCATTTTCTGTGCTAAAACAGATTATAATATTTGGTTAAAACAATTTTTACAAAATTAAAGTTAAACCTTATCGATTTTTAAACAAGCTAATCATAAAAATTAAATATATATTTAAAAAAATTGATTATTATGAATACAAGAAAATAAAATATGAAAAATTAAAATCTATTAAAATTTTATGTTAAAAAAATGTAAGAAAATAGTTTTAAAAAAGTCTCTTGCTTCTAGAAATATTATAAAAAATATTACAAAAATATACCTTTTACCAATTTGTTTACTAACATTTTTAAAGGAATAAGCATTTCTGATGAATTATAAGATGGACCACCTCCTTTGGAACAACTAATACAATAAACAAAATTTTTAAAGGTTAGTGATTATAGATATAGTGTACAAGGGATAAGACTGCATTTGTTTTCTACCTACAATACAATATACGCATGAACATTGAACAGTTTGCTATTTAGTGATTTAGTCAGACCGATAGGGTGCGTCCAGAATAACGACTGCACAATACGCGCCCTAACAAAAAAATTCACGCAATGTATAAGGCTGCGTCCAGACACTCACGCCAAGAGCGCACGCCAGCGTGAGCCTACTTGGAGCGTGAGGTAGAGTAGAGA
>JAXIUT010049209.1:0-11210 GCA_035586675.1 Eurytoma californica | reverse complement strand
TCTCTCTCTCTCTCTCTCTCTCTCTCTCTCTCTCTCTCTCTCTCTCTCTCTCTCTCTCTCTCTCTCTCTCTCATACATTACGCCGTCTGTCAGCTGTACGCCCTGCAACACTTAGTTTAATCGGCGGCTGCAGCCGACAGCTCAGCGACGCGGTCCTCCGGACTTCCCCTCACGGTGATGGGAATTTCCCCATGTATAAGTAGGATACTGCAACATTTTGCACTGCAAAATTTTTCTATAGGGTTTTAAGTAGCTTTTCTTGTAGTTTTTGGTTCGCGAAATTATTGCAGGTATTCTGTAGTTTTACTCCGTAAAACATGCAGGTATTTATAGTTACTTCATACTTCATGCGTAGTTGTTTATGTAGTACTGCTATGATTAGATTGTAGTGTTTTATGTGGTACCGTCCATGCAACCATGTGGCCTCTTTTTGTAAGGGCTCATCTGCAAATGAGTTTTCGTTCGAAATGAAAAGACAATTTCCATTGGGATTAGGATATACAATGACGATTAATAAATCTCAAGGTCAAACGTTCAACAAAGTTCGAGTACTCCTACCAAATCCAATATTTAGCCACGGCCAACTATATGTAGCACTTTCAAGAGCATCTTCAAAACAAAATTTAAAAGTAATGTTCACAAATAATTCAACAACTTTCAATGAATTTGAAAAGATTGAATAAAAAAACATATATAAAAAGAATATTGTATTTCATGAAATATTATCTTATACAATTTAAATTACGATAGCTGTTTTAAAATACGCTGTAGATGGAAAATCCGCGGCAGCAATTAACAAGTGTGCTGTAGATTGAAAATCTGCTACAGCAGTTACGAAATGCGCTGTAGATTGAAAATCCGCGAGAGCAATTACCAAGAGCGCTGTAGATTGAAAATCCGCGGTAGCAATATTGTAAATGCGTCTAAGACAGGATCTGTTTTAAAATTAATTTTAGAAAGTCTTACTGAGGAGTCCAAATAACAGATCTGGGACGAAACGCTATATATGAAAGGTTTAAGGATACTAACCTCATAACACAATAATAATATTTAAAAAATTTGAAAAATTTGTAAAAAAGGTAAAAAAAGGAAAAAAGCTAAAAATAGTAAACAATGTAAAAAAGGTAAAAATACAAAATAAGTAGAAATGTAAAAAAGGTAAAAAAATAAAAGTATAAAAGTAAAAAAGGTAAAAAAATAAAATTATAAAAGTAAAAAAGTTAAAAAAATAGAAGTATAAAAGTAAAAAAGGTAAATAAGGTAAAAAAATAAAAGTAAAAAAATAAAAGTATAAAAGTAAAAAAGTTAAAAAAATAGAAGTATAAAAGTAAAAAAGGTAAATAAGGTAAAAAAATAAAAGTATAAAAGTAAAAAAGGTAAAAAAATAAAAGTATAAAAGTAAAGAAGGTAAAAAAAGGTGAAAGAGGTAATTGGTAAAGGTAAAAGGTGACTCCTCGACATGAAGTTATTGGTGGTAGACATGAAATTACTGATCGCCACAAGACACAAGACACACGACACACGACACACAAGCTTCTTAATATAATATAAGATATAAGATTTCATAAAATTCTTGATTATTAAGTCATTTGGTTTAACGGAGTTCTAAAAACTTCCTAGAAAAACTTAATTCTAATTTACAAGATTCATTCGCTAAACAATATGAAGTCCATTGGTCTAGTTACCAGCAGCGAAGAATCTGCAGTACAAGTATGAGATTGGTAAAAGATATTATCCGCTGCATAAAAGGTAATACAAATATACAAATGGTTTAAAACTATTTAATTTTGTTAAAATGAATATATTTTCTTTTATGAAAGTGATTATAGTAGTAAATAAATTAATGAAAATTAATAAATCCACAGATCTACAATAATTCATGCTATTAGAGATTGCAATATAACAAAGAACAAGATTAGGTTTCGGCGGATCACCAAGAAAGAAATATAATTAATAAAATTAAAATTTTTAAATACTTTAAAAAATGCGTTAATACTCAAAAATGAGAAAATCCTCCTCCCGTGTTTCTCGTGCGGGGAGCTCACACTCGCAGGTCAACCGCACATCGTGGCAATCCGACGACGTAAATACCGCCAGCAGGTCATAGCTGGTCGCGTTCTTTCAGCTAAAAACATTGTACCGCCAAAACGATGATTGGCGGTAGTACCGTCTGCACGTAAATGTCGCTGGAACACAATATTTTGCTCTGCGTTCCGGCGACAGATCCGGCATGCGGTGAAAAGCGGCGGAGAATTTCTTCATCACTCTGCGGTGCTACTAGAGATAACATCCCTCCAGGGTCTCGATCACCCGAAAAAAGTATCCTATCCTCGTTTTTTTCGAGGTTTTCGTACGTTAGGTGAGTGCACTGGTACCAAAAATTGATACCACTGCACTCGAAAACGAAGCTGGAAGGGTGCACGGTGCACACTTCTAACTCGTCGTGATATCGCGCACCAAATGGTCCTTCAGGATATTACGTATTAGCTTCTGCTGACGTGTCGAATTTTTGTCAGCAGGTTGCGCACTACACTTCTTATTCGGGCACGCGAACATTTTAAAAATTAGCGAAACTGGTGAACGTGAAAAATTACCGTGCTGGCTGAGAGTTGGCTGCGGACTAAACTCCTGGGTGCCCAGGTCGAATATCTTTCGGATTGTTTAAAAATTTTTCACGGTGGGGAGCGATAATCCCGAAGTGTCGTACTGTCCGTAGCTGCTTGCCCACTGAAAAACAGCACCGTCTAATCGCATCCCATACAAGCGTAAACATCCGTATGAGTAGGGAAAGTAGTCGTTCCGGGGGGAGGGGGTATCCCCCCGGAGGTTCTTTGGGGGGTACGGCCGGATCCCCGGTGGTACGTTGGGGGAGGCGGGGTGGGGGTCGCCTCCGCTGCGGGAGGGTTCACACACTATAGCGCCAATACTCTCGTGAAGTATTATGGGGGGCCGCCGGACTCAGCGGGGGGGTAACCGCACACACACTGTCACGGTGCTCCGCGCAGGCAACGCCACTCGACGCGCACACACTCGCGCTCCGGTGGAGCCACCGCGACTCCTGCAGCGCGTACACACACACACACACACACACACACACACACACACACACACACACACACACACACACACACACACACACACACACACCACGCGTGCAAAGTATGGTGGGGGGTCCACCGCTCCTCGCCGGACTCCGAGCGCGGTGAGGAGCACACACCCGCACACGTACGTGCACTCACACACGCGTGCTACAACGACGGTAGGCGTATGCCGCTGCGCGCAAGTTTCCCCAAGAGGGAGCGTACACACACGCACGCACACTCACTTGCACGCGCCAACGTAGACCGCCGCGCGCAGGCCTCGCACGCATAAGTCCCCCGAGAGGCAACGCACACATGCATGCACGCACACTCGCACGCAGCAACGTAGGCCGCCCGCAAGCGGTGGTACGCACAAGTACCTCCTGGAGGCAGCGCACGCACACACTCACAAGGGAAATTGGGAAAACTTGACTTTTTATTTTTAAATTATAATGATAAAATGATTTTATTTAAAAGTAGAAAAAAAAGTTATAATAAAAAACACGCGATAAACACCATAAAATTTACAAACCGATTGTAACGTAGGTATTTCTCACGTAGTGAGAAATAGCTCCGTTACGTCGAGAATGAAGCGTATTGTAATCGGTACGCGAGTATATCTGTATATACTCGCGCTCCGAAGCGATCGACGGCGAGACAGCAAGTGTGCTCCCGAGCTCTTCCACCTTGCGCGCGTCTGACGGCACGGCGTCTCCCCGCCAGAGCCGCTCCCCACCGGAGCCGCTTTCTCCCGCTCTCTGGCTAACCCGCGAGGACTATAAGTTCGATCGACTTAACTGTCGATCTCAGTTCTCTCGGTGCAATGAGCCGAGCTCCTCTCTAAGGGGACCTAGCGCATGTTTTGAGCGCGTCTAGGAGAACTGCCGGAACAGCTGTTTACTAGTTCACCGTCCGTCCGAGGTGCGCGTTGCGTTTACTGATAAATTTATATTTGTTGAAGACTATTTTTAGAGTTACTTTCGATATTGATTTAAGCCAATTAATTTAGCGATCATACAGTTTAATATTATTTCTTTTCTGATTTTGCTGCGCGTAGCGTAATTTTATTTGCGTTATTATTATATTAGTTTTTAAGTGTATGGTAGGATTGAATGTGTGAGGCCGAGTGCAACGAATGTGCGAGCGGATACCTTTTAAAGGAAATATAAATAAAGTTATATGATTGTACATTTAATTAATTAATTAATTATTATATTTAATTAATTAGAATATATTTTTCTTATCTTTTTCTATTATAAATTTTGTGTTGTGTTTTAATTATTTTATAAGTTCCGTTCTCTTCTGCAAACCGTAAAGAAAGTGATTATCTGAGGAGTTGAACTGTGTTGAACTTCAATTCTTTTGGCGATCGTGCTTTGAGCGGTCGTCGGGGTTTTAGTGGGTGTTTCGAGCCCGCTCGCGCTTAAGCGAAAAGGTGTTTTGAGCCTGACTCGCATAATAAATCACCCACTATCTTTCCACAGAAACCTTCGACTTGTTACACGATAATAAAAATGAAGTTATAATAAAAAAGGACACTGAAATTATTAAAAAAAGATTAAACTAAAAACATGTCCTCGAACAACATAAATATGTCTTTGGCTCCTGCGGCTGGGGTTGGTCAAAGTGAAGCGGGTACCGGAGCACGATAATATCGCTCTGCGGCGACATTATCACGTCCAGTAATTGCAGCGAGGAGACATCGCGGCACACGATGTTTTCGTACCGCCAAAATGAGGCTGTCTCGTAATAGCGGCGATACGAAAACGTCACCGGGATGCAGGTTTTTTCCTCGCGCTCCGGCGACATACCACGAAGGCGCAAAACCACTGACGAGAACTTTTTTCGAATATTTTCTTTAGCACGCTCGTACTCGGAATGGAGACTGCAAATTTTATCCATCAGCGGCTTCAATCCGGCCTCAAGAATATTGCGGTGTATTGCCGCATTCTTCTCGCAATCCTCCTTCGTGCATCTCGTCCAAAATGTGACGGCTGGCCTCGAAGACAAAACGGGAGAGGTGGTCGGTGCACACAATCTCCTCGAAATACTCGGTGCGATCGAGCAGATCGTTAAATTTATTAACCCACTTCCTTGCCTTCGTGGATTTCCTGCTCAGCGTGGCGTTGAGCGCTCTCACGTCCTTTATTAATTGCATGCACAGTATCCCCGTGAGCATAAAACGCAACTGGTGGTTGTGCTCGGGCCCGTAGCGCACGGCACACTCCTTGTTTCTGCACATGAACATTTTAAATGGTCAGTGAAAAATAGTAGGATGCAAAAGTACCGTGCTGACTGAGAGCTGGCTGCAGACTGAACTCCTCGACGCCCACGCCAAATATCTTTCGGATTGTTTAAAAATTTTTCACGGTGGAGGGCGATAATCCCGAAGTGCCCTATTGTCCGTTGCTGCTCGCCCGCCGAAAAACAGCAGCGTCTAATCGTATCCCGTACAAGCGTAAACATCCGCACGAAAAGACCCAGGTTTTATTTCTCTCGAGCGTATGAGCGCTTTTCGCTGCAGAAAAACGCTAAGCCTTTTCATGTGCAGGATTTTTTCACGCTGCACGCCGTATTTCAGCAGCCTCGAGATCCTTCCCTCGCGCATACAGACTGTTCAAACCAATATTACCCGTTTCCTTCTTTTTTTGCTTCGCCGCTCAGGTCGAAATCCTCGATGCTGTCCGTGTTTATTGCGACGGCGACGAATTCGCTTTTGTTTTTCAAGAAAAGACGTAATTTATCGAAGAGACACTTTGGGCACCCACCTACATCGCCCCACTCGACTAAACAAAAAAACTGATGATCCGTATTTTTTACATCCCGCAATAATTCGTGAATTTTTTTCTCAAATAGTTGCACTTAAACGCGATATCTCTTTTTTCGAAAAAATTTAAACGTTTGAAATAAACAAAGTTCTCATCTTCATCTCGCGCATTTTGTATTCCAATCACCAGCGGTTCTAACGCGATACCGACCAAAGTGTGCGGACTATCATCCGCCGCGACGTACCCGCACGACGCATTACTACACTGCATTTTTAAAGAAAAGCAAGTTACGCGTAGCGCGTTCTTTGACAGTTTTAGTAGAACGAGAGTACGCTGAGTTTACGGGGGAAAACATCAACAATTTCTCTCGCGTCGAAGGCCTCGTAAAATGTAAAATTTTACCACCGGGCGACTTATTTCACCCTCTTTTACCGATAAAAACGCACGGTAGGCTCCTGTTCGCGCTGTGCCGTACCTGCTGCGAAGAAATGAGCCAAGGCGACTGTGTTCACGAGGATACCGAGGCGCGCGCGTTCACGGGGACTTGGGTATCGCCAGAGTTGCGTAAAGCCGTGGAACTCGGGTACAGAGTGCTCGAGACACACGTAATATGGCATTACGGTAAAACATCGCAATAATTGGCCCTCTTGGTGGGTTGACGAAGCGAGCAAAACGCGTTACGTGGAAGAGTACGAGCGGGAGGAGGGTATAAAGCTCGAGAGCGAAAATATCGAAAAAAACGCGGGGCTTCGCACGGTTGTAAAACTTTGCTTAAACTCGTTTTGGGGCAAGTTTGGTCAGCGTAATAATCTGCAAAAAACCACCATTATAATAACGGGCAAAGATCTTATTAAATTAGTGGAATCACCGAGAAAAGAGGTGACGGACGTGTTGCTTTTGAACGAGGACTGTCTATTTGTAAATTGGCGGGACAGAGACGAAGCGGTAGAGCCCGCGGTAAACACGAACGTAGTTATCGCTGCTTACACGACAGCGCTAGCGCGGCTCAAATTATACGACCACTTGGAGAAACTGGGCTCTCGCGC
Source organism: Eurytoma californica (assembly GCA_035586675.1). NCBI lineage: Eukaryota > Metazoa > Arthropoda > Insecta > Hymenoptera > Eurytomidae > Eurytoma > Eurytoma californica. The sequence goes on along the minus strand of JAXIUT010049209.1, from coordinate 4,316 downwards.
GCTCTACTGCGATACAGATTCGTGCATTTTTGTAGCGCGGGACGATGCCTCTGCCGAATACACACCGACGCTCGGGTCTTTGCTCGAGGATATGACAGACGAGTTAAAGGTGTTCGGTGACGACGCTTATATCGAAACTTTTATTTAGGGTGGGCCGAAATTTTACGCTTATCGCGGATTAGCCCCGTCTAAAGGCGAAACTATCGATTGTTGCAAGGTAAAAGGAATTTCTTTGAATTTCGCCAACTCTTTAAAAAGAAATTTTAGCAGCATAAAAAAGCTGATCGGAGACTACTTTGAAGAACACGAAACACGAAACCATCGAATTAGAGTTTCGTTCGACAAGGCGCTTGCACACTCACGAGATTGGTACCAGAGACGAGACTAAATCATGCGCCGCAGTTTTAAAAAAGAGGCGTAATACATTGTAGTAATATTAATAAATTTTTACCAATAAAAATTTGTGTTTTTTCCCTCTTATTTTCCCACAATTTCTTTTTTTAAACATTTAAACCTCGCGGTGATTAACTGGTTCGCCGCCGCGGTGATTAGCTGATTCGCCACCGTGGTGATTAGCTGATGCGCCGCGCGGGTACTAGCTGATTTGCGCCGCGGTTGCTAGCTGATTCGCCGCGGTGACAAGTTGATCCGCCGCGCGCCGCCGACAACGGCCGTACGCTATTTTTTTAAAATGCTCAACAAGGCGAGTTTGGCGACAGTTTCGACTATGGATACGCGATGGAAGCATCCCTTCACGTGCTGCCTCTGCGACCCGACAGGGTGCGGCAAGACGTGGTTCGTAAAAAAATTTCTCGAGCACTTGCCCGAGATGTGCGATGCGAGTTTTGACCATATACTTTTGTACTACGGCGAGTGCCAGGAGGCTTATCGCCAGCTCAGACCCGGCGATACGGAGCCCGCTATCGAGTTTCGAGAGGGCTTGCCGCTGCCCGCCGACTACTTGCGCGACAACAATAAAAAAAATTACTCATTCTCGACGATCTCATCCGCGAATCTTCCAGCGAGGTGATTCTCGATTTATTTACAACGGGTAGTCATCACAAGAATATCAGCGTGATTTTCATTACACAAAATATCTTTCACCAGGGAAAGGCACAACGAAACATCAGCCTCAACTCGAAATATATCGTGCTCTTTAAAAACCCTCGAGATCGCGACAAGTATTGCCGGAGGACGCGAAATTTGTCAGAGACGTGTATCTCGACGCGATGCGCGACGGGCACTCTTACTTGTTTCTCGATCTCTGCCAAAATACCCCGGACGAGTATCGCCTTCGCACGTGTATCTTCCCTTCCGATGAGAAGCACTACGCCTACGTGCCGAAAAAATTTCGATAAAAATCGAGATAACGACGAGAAGCGCGCAGTCGATCGGGGATAATGGCAGAGACAACATCAAAGTCTTGCTCCTGTATAACGAAGAACTTGCATGCGCTCTGTCACGCCGACGCGAAACAGCGCGTTGCCCTACTTCGCAGCACCAACAGAGCCCTCGTCAAGTGTATATGCGAGTACGCGCTGAAGGTGTTGAAAGGAGGTAGAATTGAAAAAAAGATTGGGGAAGTACAAGACTGTATTGCGCAAACTCGTCAGTTCACGAGGGCGCGGGGCATTTGGCTGACTCGTACCCGAGGAGACATACGAGCAGGAGAGAGAGAGAGCGCGACACCGCAGCTGGGCGAGCTTGGTGAGAAAACCGTTCAAACTCCCGGCGATACGTCGTCTCGTCTGGACGGAGAGATGCACGCGATTCTAAAGTCGAAAAATTTTAAAAACGAACGAGAAAAGTGCTTGCAGTTTTTGCAGGTCTTACGCAGATATTTGTTTTTCAAGGATAGCGATCGCACCGAGGAACGCGCGGCTGACCGAGTTGGTCGACGTCGACGCTACGCCCTCTCCCCTCTCCGAGGAGAATGTGATCGAGAGCATACTAAAGATCTATTCGCGCAAATCCCGCCACCTGTTGAGGCACTGGAGGTCGACCGCACCCGAGCGTATAAAATGGGACAACGCGGGGACAGTGAGCATTGACGGTCACACGCTCGAAAACTCAAACTTCGGCAAATTCCTCGTGGACGCGATAAAGAAGAGCAACAAGTGCGAGCCCGCAACTTCACCCGCCGCCCATCAGTTTGCTAGATTGATCGCCACCACAAACACACCATCTAATTTGATCGGTAACTCGGAAATTTTGCGCATTGGTCGCGTTCTCACGCAGCCCGCAAACACGGCGGTGCGGCGGCTCAAGAGAAATCACGCGCACGAAGCAGGTTATGCAGGAGCGAGAAATCTTTTGCGCGCAAACGCGCGCGGTAAGCGGCTCAGTGCGATCGAGAGGACGCGAATTCGCGAGTGTCTCAGCGAGTAAGACGCGTACAAGCTTCATCGCCCGGTAAAACGAAAATTTCCGCGTTTGCGCTACAACGTGAGAAACATTGACGACTTGTGGGAGTACGATTTACTCCAATTAACGGGGATAAAAGAGGCAAACGACGGATACTGCTACGCATTGGTTCTGATCGTTGTGCTCAGCAAATTCGCGTGGGTCGAGTTACTGCGCGATAAGACTGCGCGACAAGTAGCCGCGGCCTTTGAAATAATTCTCGACAAGGCCGCCTCCCCGTCTGCTTACAATTTGATCGAGGCAAAGAGTTTGTGGGTTCGGTGTTTCAAGACGTATTGTGTAAGCGAACATACGCTTCAGGCACGCACAGTAAACAGTGGGACAAAAATGAAACCTTGCAACGTGACTATTTACAACGCAGCCGAAACACGTGAAAATTTAGAAAATCGCACCATGCATCAGACGGTGAATAAATGCGGCGACGAGAAGGAGCGCAATAAATACGAGGTTGGAGACTACGTTCGCATTAGTCGCACGAAAAATACCTTCGAGAAAGGTTACGAAAAGAATTTCAGTGAAGAAATTTTTAAAATCAACCGTGTATCGTTCCTACAGAATTTATACACGTACGTTCTCGAGGATTTGAGCGGCGAAGTCATCGACGTGTTTTTTTACCCCGAGCAGTTGGCCCTAGTTGGTAAGAAACGGCTCGAGGGAGAGCAGCGCTTCAAAATCGAGCGTGTGTTGCGCTCAAGAGGGCACGGCGACGATAAGCAATTTTTAGTAAAGTGGCAGGGCTACCCGGCTAAATTTAACTCGTGGATCAGCGCGCGAGAAATCGAGGGAATTTAAATAAAAATGGGCGAACCGGACGAATTGTATCTCGTGCTACCGAGCAACAGTAGCATGCTTTACACCCCCGATAATTCGACCAGCTATTTCACCACGCACTTGTCTGGCGAGATAAGACTCACCGGCGACTGGAACGTTGCTCTCGCGGAGATTCACCTACCTTATACGATGATGCACTTTCAAAAGTCGGACGCCACGTTTGATTTCAGCTTTCAGGAAGAGGCGTTTGAAGATTGATTCGTGCGCTTCTACAAAACTCTCGGTTTTTCGCCGGGCGTTTACGAGAGCATCGAGCAGCTAGCCGAGGAAATAAATAAACCAGTGGATATTTTCAAACAACAACAGATTCTGCCGCCGCCTTATAAGAAGGGATTCTTCATGTTGGAGCGAAAATGCGAATGCGAGAGTGTACACAAAACCGTCTTCAACGAAAAAATTGCACGAGTGTTCGGCTTTGAGGGAAAGTCGAGCTTCGCTCCGAGTAAGAAGGACGAGAGCATAGTGTTTGATCGCCCGGCCTCTTGCAGCCTCTTGCGCATTGTTTCGCTGGACGGGAAAAAATTCAAATTCGGCAGCAACACTGTAAGGCATTTTGCCCCCTTTCTTTACATTCCGTTGCTGCAACACAGTTTTCAGAGTATAGTAATAGATATAAGAGACGAACACGGCCTTCGCATTTCCTTCGAGTACGGGACGCTGACCGTAACGCTGTACTTCAAACGGAATCGCTAAAATGAGTCACTACATTAGATACTACGAGGATCAAATAGGGGAGGGCGCAGAGTTGAATCTTTTTTGGGCGGATTTCTTCGTAGAATGCTCCCCTTGCTCGCGAGCGGCGCTAAACCTGTCGGTAATGCAGCCGTTCGAGCAGGGATGAATGTACTCTGCGACGTCACTAACAACGGCGCCAGTTTCCAAGACGCCTTCAAGATGCGCGCACGCGAGTCGGGAAAAAATCTCGGGAGGAAAGCGGCCGAAAAAATCAGTGAAATGATGAAGGATGGCGGATATAAGAGGCGGGGCACAAGTCAGAAGACTCAGTCGCGCAAGAAGCGCGCAACTGTGCGCACGGCTGCTCCCTGTAAGCAGCGAAAAGC
>JAXIUT010049167.1:0-11218 GCA_035586675.1 Eurytoma californica | reverse complement strand
TGATGCGCATGATCTAAGCTTTAATTTAAAAAAAAAAATACTTTTTTCTATATGTTTTTCGCGGAGATATTTGATTTTGGTGAAAAAAATCTCATTTGACCCATAGTGCGCCGCCTGATAGATACTGAAAAACGCGCGCACATAATAGGAAAAGGACTTGGACTGGACTGGACTTGCTGCTAACCGTATAACAAGATCTCTGGCCTTGTTTATAGGTTAGGTATGCACGATTCCACGTGGACGATGGAGTAACCAACAGATGTCACCACCGCTGCCACTCCAGTTACCGTCTGAGCAAGCGCGGCAGATTTGAATTTTCCAATTTCACTTTTTTATTAGAAGTTGAATATTTCTTATGTAACTTTCCGACACTCTTGCTGCATAAGTTTACCATAGTAGTTAGACAACATTCTGTTAATTTCTGATTTTTTGAAAGTTGATTGCTTTCGATGATCGAGTATCGACTCCAACTACTTAATTTTTTGCCAGACTTATATTACTAGCACTACTGGCTGACCTAATATCGATCCTAGTACTGTCTGATTGAATATTGGTCTTTAGTATGTCTTCCACAGCTTGTGTTATGTGTAGAAGAGTGGCGAGGAAGAACGGCACTATAATTAGATGCCACAAGTATACCAAAACGTACCACGATATCTGCTTTGGTATGACCTTGGTTGAGGACATTAGTGAAAGAAATGTGAGCGCATTAAAGTATTATGTTTGTGAAAATTGCGACAAGAAACTAAAGAAGAATACTAATGCGTCTATGAAGAAAAAGGATTCTCTTTCAACACTCAATAGAGATGGTTCTACGGAGGTAACCCCATACCGCAACAAATTGAATCAGACTGAACACTCGTCTACTCCTGACGCGAAAGCACCAATGTTATTTGAACTCGAGAAAATTCAAACTTCTCTTACTAATTTGCCAGAATTTCAGAACTGTTTGAAACTAATCAATGGCAGATTGCAAAACATTGAATGCAAGCTTCTTGACTACAACTCCAAACTGGCAAAAGTACAGTCAAAACAGAAAGACCTTTGTCAGTCTGTGCAAACAATGGCCAATAAAGTTGAAAAATTAAACTCTGATAAAATAATTGCAAATGACAAGCTTGAGAAAAATTGCGATAAACTAGAAACACGTTACAAAGATCTGCGGGCAATAGTTTATAAAAAATTTGCTAATCTTGAAGAAAATGTTGCTGATGCGGGGTTGCAACCATAGAGCAGACTGTCAATGATTTCACCTCATGTGAATTAGAACATAGTAAAAACACCATATTGTATCCACATGAGGTCCATTTAATCGTGGAAGCGAACGGGAAATCATGTCAGTCTAGCGAGGATGAAGCTAGAGTTCAGGACGTGAACCTTGTGATCACTAGTGGTGTAAACTGTTTTCAGGATATGACACTTGAAGATTTCAGTTTTGTTGTCCTTGCAACTCTGGTACCACCTCTCGCAAGGTCTGACGTGACATCGGTATCTAAATTAAAAACACCTAGCTCATCAGATGCAAATTGTGATAATGAAAATATCGGAATTCCTGAAATCATTGACAGTCCGAGGGGTGCCTGCTCACTGCTGGTTAAGCTGTCCAGAAGAGAATTAAAAACACAAATCTTTAAAGCAACGAGTCAAGTAACTGGATTCACAGCTTCAGATCTTAATTATGAGCTACCTGGACAGGAGCTTGTCGGCCCTATACGACATACAAAAACTTGTATTAATGATTATTTTAAAAAAGAACATATTTAAAATTTAAAGTCCTAAAAGATTATGCGAAAAATCTAGGCTTTAAGTATGTGTGGCATAGAGCAGGCAGGTTTCTGGCCAAAATTCGTGATAGGGAGAAAATGATTCAATTCTCGACAAAGCAGGAATTAGATAAATTAGTAAGTAGCAATTGTGATAAAAATAAAAATATAATAACGAAAACTGAAGCCGGTTTAAATGATCCAATTAGTATTAAAAAGCCTAATAAAAAAAAGAATAAGAAAAAGAAAAACAGCTAAGAAATCAATATTAATGACTCTAAAAATAATGATAATAATCTAAGTATTAACAAAAATAGCAAAAACGAGAACACTCACCAAACTGAAAATAATAATAAGAAATATAAACATAAAAAAGTAACAATTTAAGAGAATGCTAATAATAATAAATCACATTGACTAAATTCTTCTTCTGGACAGCGAAAAGACAACCGGGGTATCCTGAAAGCATTTTTCATCAATGCGACTTCCTTTAAGAAGCATATTGATCAAATTCGCGTATTTCTACGTGATAATCCGGCTTATTCGCTTTTTGGTGTGGCTGAAACCAGGTTGAGTCCATCGGTAACAGATGATATCATCCGAGTAGACGGCTTTAAAGTTTTTCGTCAGGACAGAAATCTGCAGGGTGTAGGAGTTGCTCTTTATGTTCTAGAAAACTGGAAATGTGAAGTGACAGCATCGTCTAATACCAATATTGTACCTGGCATACCGTTTGTAAAAAATCCCGACCTAGTCAATAACTTGCGTGATTTGTGCTCCTGTTATAGTCGGAAAATAATAATGGGCGACCTAAATGCCGATCTATTGCAAAATGACAGTGATGCCCGATTTATACGTAGACAACCTTTGCACCAACCTTACGACAGCTATCGACCAACTGACACCAATTAAAATATTTACCGTGAAAAAGGGGCAATTACCGTGGACGCACTATACAAACGCTACAGGAGTACTCGTAATCGTACGTTCTTAAAAGAATTTTTAGCGCTCCGGGAGACCGTGGACGAACAGAACTGAAGCATGAACAAACTACTACAACATCCGCCTTTTGGAAGCAGTAGCAAATGGTAATGTCTGGAAAGAACCTGAATAGTCTGACGCCAGATAAGTATTTCATTTTGCTGGTGTGTCGGTCTCGCCCGAGGACGAAAGTGATCGTCGTAAAGATATTATTTCTATGGCAAAAGATGAAGGTTTTTCTTTCAAAGAGACAAACTTATTAGAATTAGTGCTGGTCATTGTCAGTTTCTCATCTCACGCTCGGGGCGAAGACGACATACCACAGAGTGTCGTTGGGTAAGCTATTCCAGTCATAGGGCCACATCTGGTGCGGCTATTCAATTCTTCCTTCACGCAAGGCTTCTTCCCAGACCTTTGGAAGTGAGCACGTATTACACCTATCAAAAAGTGCGTGGCACCTAAGAGTCCTTCTGACTTTCAGCCCATCTCAATACTATGCTTTCTTTCAAAGGTCCTGGAGAGGATCGCACATAATCAAATTCAAGAATATCTGAAGAGTAACAACCTTCTTGATCATCTGCAAACAGGCTTCAGAAAAAACCACTCGACCCAGACTGCGCTACTAAAGCTCGCTGATGATATAAGAATCGGCATTGACAAGAAGTACGTCACGTTACTGTTACAATTCGACTTTAGTAAGGCGTTCGTTTAGAGGCTAAGATTGATGGCGTTTTCCAAAACCGCACTCATGTGGGTAAACTCGTATATTTCTGATAGGAAGCAATGCATCGTTAGCCAATCTAAGGGTTCTTTAATGTGGCTAAATACAAATTTAGGAGTACCACAGGGTTCAGTTCTGGGGCCCTTGTTGTTCTGTCTATACATAACCGACCCACGTGACGTCCTTAATCAGAGCTGCATCAAGTGTATTTTCTATGCTGACGATTTGCAAATTTACACGCAAGTTCCTCGAGAAAATCTGGAGGAGGGATTGAGAGTGCTACAACGGGCCGCCGGGGCAGTGTCAGATTGGGCGATTGGTTGCGTCACTTAAACTTAATAAATCCAAGACCAAGGCTATCGCCTTCTGCAAATACACCACTGAATCCTTAAGAAAGAAATTAGGAACTATCTTGCTGTTTCCACGTCTAGACTATTGCCACGAGGTGTCACTTGATGCATTTCAGGATTTAAGGAGCAGACTACAACGACTGCAGAATTCACGTGTGAGATATGTGTTGGATATAAGTCGGATGGATCATATTTCTCCCCGTAGAGCAGCTCTGGGCTGGCTGCGCACTGACACCAGAAGAGACTATTTCACAGCTGTACAAATGTACAGTATCATGCGTATGCATACCCCGGACTACCTAGCTTGTCTCTTCACTAGGTATGTGCCCAGATCTGTAACTAGGGGTGAAATTAAAGAATTATCAGTGCCCTGGATGCATACTGAGGGCGGAAGAAGATCTTCCCAAGCCTACTTATTATGAATGAATGTAAATTATTAGCGTGGATGAGCGAGTGAGTGAATATGTATTAAATGCTTTTCTTTATCGTTTATTTTATAGTTATATTTTTATTTATTTTATTTTATACTTTGACTGAATAGTTTTATTTATACAAAATTGTTAACTAGTCCTTTTTAATAGCTGTAATTCCAAACTTATCTGTAATATTGCTATAAGCTCCAAGACTTATTTTTAGTATATTAGCTTTTATATTATATTTTTGACTGTGATATCACGCACGTGCAATATTTAGATATTACTTGTGAAAAAAGTCTAGTCAAAATTGCAAAATTAAATATGTATTTTAAAATTGTATATATTTTTTTTTTTGAACTTTGTAAATTCTTATTTGCAATAATAAAATTCTATTCTATTCTATTCTTTCTCTCGTGTGCGTCGGCCGGCTGTCATCCGCGACACGCCTGGAACACGCTCGCTTATTCGAGCAGCGGCAGGTCGACAATTCCCAAGGGATGTGATTTTTCCCATCACAACCCAAAAACGTTTCAAAAAGCCTAATGTGTAAAAATCAGCGAAAACAGTTAAGCGGGTAATTACCTAAAAACATTTTTTTATAAAATCACCTAAAAAAATAAAATTATAAGTATTAATAAAATTTTATAATAATATCTTAAAAATATATTAAATTTTTAATAAAATGAACCCCTAACTGCAGTCCATAAGGTAATTTTACTTATGTTATGTTAATTTCAACATTTTGTCGTTGGCGTAACCTGCAGCATCAACCACTCGATCAATTTTGATGAGGTTCGGCGTAAATTGTTGCAAATTAATGTAATTTGTGCCTGAAGAGTTGTATCAGCTGAAATTATTTGAATAAATATCTCAAAATGTATAAAAACTACTTTAATTTATTTCATTTCATGAATTTGTACAGTTTTTTAAATATATGAAATACTTACTCAAATAATTTTAACTGATAAAACTCTTCAGGCACAAATGACATTAATTTTCAACAATTTAAGTCAAACCTCATCAAAATTGATCAATTGGTTGATGCTGTAGGTTACGCCAACGACAAAATTTTGAGATAGACATACTTAACATCAAATGACCTTAGGGACCTCAGTTTGGGTCCATCTTATTAAAAATTTAATATATTTTTTAGATATTATTATCAAGTTTTATTAATACTTATAATTTTATTCTTTTAGACGATTTTATAAAAAATTTTAGGTATATGACCCCCTTAAAATACTTTTAGATAAAATTTAAGCTTCTATTATTATTAACTTCTTATGTTAACAACAAAAATAAAGTTTTTACATTAATCTCTAGCAATAAACATTAAATAATTTATTAACTTATAAACATAGTATAGTTGGCAAAATTGATTTTATAATTTTATATTAAATTAAATGAATAGTTTATTTTCAACTTTATTTGAATAGTTTATCTTAAACATTGCTAGATAATTAAAAAAAGCTTAATTATTGTTATTGTGATTCAGTCATTCCCTGCAATTAAAACCAATAAACAAATCAAGAATTATAATGGATGAAACACCACATAATGAATTTTCTTAAATAACATTTAGTTTATAAATAAACAAATTAGTTAAGGTACACACGGCGAACGTTTTCGCGCCGAATATTTAGCGTTTATTCCCTTTAAACAAAAGATTACGCTACATTATTAAGATGTTTAATTATAATTATTCCAGTTCCTATTAATTAATAATATTGCCAATTAATTAATATTAAATATTAATAACAAACCGGACAATAAGAGATTCGACGCTTCCTATTCAAAAGGTTCTATCTCGACAGCTCATTTTAAAAAGTTCTATCTTAGCTACCAGAACAAAAAAGAGTTATTTCAATGGTAATTCGAAGCAGTTCTATGCTCCTATAGACGATGTCCAGGGGTCCAGGAGCACCCTGGGATCGACGGGATATCGTCTAGAAAGAAACCGCCAAGAGCATCTCCGATGCGCAAAAATCGGACGATGCTCCTATAGACGATGTCCAGATGTCCAAGAACACCCTGGGATCGGCAGGACAGCGTCTAGGAGGAACCCACCCATGAGCATCTCCGATGCGCAAAAAATCGGACGAACATGAAAATCTAAAACTTAAAATCTAAAAACCTTGTTCATGTGCTTCGCACGGCAAACGTATAAGAGCAATAAGTTATGCAAGAAAAATGTCTACGCAAGAAGTTAAAACTTCTATGGATTCGCCCATATACTCCGATCAAAATCGAAATGAAGTTCAATCATGAAACATGAAATTTTTATTTCTAAATATAAACCTATAAATAGTATTATAAACAAGCTTATTTCGATGCACAATTAACTGACGATGAAATGTGGAAGTAAGTCACTAATTGTTTTCTACTACATTTCTATTTACAAATTTAAACACTTTTCATTGCTTTTCTGTAATTGCTTTTCAGTCTTCAATTTCCTTGTTATCATCAAGGTCTGCAGTTTCAATGTCAGTATTCAATTTCTCACATTTGCATGTTTTTGTATCTTCTCCTCGTTAAAATCTCGTAATTACCGTCAAACGATGTTTTGAATTTAATTTCATTTGGTAACGTTTTTGAAACTGCTGCTATTTTATATTTTGATGTACTAATTGGATTTCTTCCTTTTTTGTAGTCCTTCAATATCGTGTTCTTCCAATTCTGATTTTCAGCCAAATCTTTCTATCTGTGCATGCACGGAGTCTCTCTCATTCTGTGTATGGCCAACTTCCAGAAACATATGCTTTATGTATATATTATATTTTTGGGAAGCATAAACGTACATCGCAAATACATTTTTATTCCTATTTTGTCCACGGCAGTTGTGTGAGTACAAGAGAAAGTTACTAACACCTTCAGCAACCATTTTTTGGAAATAGTTTTAGAGACGGTACGCTTTATGACGTATAATATCGTACACCGTAAAGTTGTAATCCGAAAACTTTGTTTTGTAGTATAAAGAACTTGCTTCCTTTGGCGTATTTAGTACCTTCTGAACATCAAAGCAAGTCATATGTGTGTGCTCTTTATTTTCTTCAGCGAAGAGCTTATCAGCAGCCTTTTCAAGGCGATATTTCTCTTTGTTTGCAATGTGAAGATTATACTTATGTTCTAATTCGCAGTTTTTCATCTCGGATACATTTTTAATTTCTTCGCACTAGTCACATTGATCTTTTTCGGTTTGAAAAAGCTAATGTTAAATTGAGTATTAAACATACCGACATAATGGTGCTTTTTAAATTATAAATGACTCTAACATTCCAAAAATTAGTTTGATAAAGAAAAATGCTTTATCAGTCTTGCGGAACTATTTAGTAATTTATGCGGAACAAGCGCACTGGTGGTTGGTGGGGTTCACTTCCTAACCGCCAGATGGATCGCCGAATTTTATGCCTAAACATAAAATCGGCGGTCCGTATACATATAAGACCACCAGTCCATCTGGGTGGCAAGCGTCTGAGGTGAGATCGGTGGAGCCTTACTGAGGAGTCCACTCCACCGATCGAGGACGAAACGCTTATTATTTTTTTGTTAACTGCCCTTGTGAACTCCTCCAAACATAGTGGAACGAGATAATCACGGTTATTACTTTCAAGCGGTGGGCATTTGCTACCGTTTGAATAAATAGTTCCGCAAGACCCATAAAGCATTTTTCTTTATCGTAATGGTATTTTGTTGCTATTGGATTATTATTTTCTTCAGTCCAATTCAATGTATAATCTGTACGTAACGCTTAATTGGAGACTTTCCTCTAAGTACACTCTTCTCGAGTCCTTTCTTGTGTAATGAAACTCCACTTTCGGGAACATGTTAATGTGATCGATCACACTAGCTATCTTTTCTTCAGAAATTGCTTTTGGTCTTTTCTTTGAAGGTCCTTTTTTGTGCTTGAGTAACCTATATCCATTTCTTATTTTGTTCAACGCAGTGTCAACCATTTTTTGCTAATATCTAGCATACTGATGAACATCGTCTGACATACTTTAACGGTCTTATTTTCATGATTCAGAAGCGTGTACAACCTCGAAAACATTTTTTTTGTAATTCTTCCGTCGTTTTTTTCTACCGGTTTTTCAGCTTTTAGCAGCTTCTTGTACTGTAAACGTACTATTGGTGTTTAGAGTGCATAGCGTTAAATCATTCTCGCTAGACATCATTTCGTCTTGTAACTCAGAAATATTACTCACGTATACTTCAGTTATTATGCAATTTTCATGTTTATTAAAAAATCAATCTTCAGCTTCAATTTCGATAGCAAATATCTAGGAAAAATAATTTTGAAAGAATATTTTATATTATTTTAAATATTAAAATAATTGTTATTATTATTATTTTTTATATTATTTGTAATACACATTTTTTTTACCAAAATACAATACATTCAAGTATATAAGAATTTGAAAAAATAAATTCTCGCACGCGCTCACTAGACGAAAACGAACAATCAAAAATCGTATTAGAATTGGCAAGTGCTCGTGACTCGCCCGCCACGAGTTAACGCTCGAAAATATAAGTCATGGGGGTCGCTGACCCCGCTGTTCGCTCGCTAATACGCGTAACAAACCCTCGGGTCGATCCGCGGTAGGTGCCGAGCCCTTGCCCGTGACCTCAAGCAAATATGCGCCGCATGTATGGGGTAGCTCCACGACCTGCTCCATGCAACAAAGAAAAATCCCGCCTGGCGCGAGTCGATGCTTGGGAGGGAGGGGGAGTGGGAGAGGGAGAGGGAGAGGGAGGTAGGGAAGGAGGGGGAGAGAGGGAGAGAGAGTGAGAGAGGGAGAGAGAGAGAGAGAGAGAGATGTTAATGTTTAATAAAATGTTTAATAAAATGGACCCAAACTGAGGTCCCTCAGGTCATTTTATCTTATGTTATGTTAATTTCAAAAATTTTGCTTTGGTGACAACTCCAGGTCCAACGGATTTATCAATTTTGATGAGATTTGGCTTAAAGTGTTGGAAATTATATACAAACATTTTTTTAGGTATATAGTCCCTTAAGTAGCTTATTTCCAGGGTTTTTTTTCGCCTACCTAAACTCTTGATAAAAGATTTTCCTGCAGATGACGTCTCCTCATTTTAAGGGTATTTTTGCATAGTTAGGAAGGTTAGGTTTTAAGGTTAGATTTAAGGTTTTTAAATTTTAAGTTTTAGATTTTCATGTTCTTCCTATTTTTTGCGCATCGGAGATGCTCATGGGTGGGTTCCTCCTAGACGATGTCCTGTCAATCCCAGGCCCCTGGACAGCTTGACATTGTCTATATGAGTATCGCCCGATTTTTTACGCATCGAAGATGCTCTTAATGGGCTTCCTCCTAGACCACGTCCCGTCGATCCTAGGGTACCTCTGGACACCAGGACATCGTCTACAGGAATACCGAACGATTATTTGCGCATCAGTGATGCTCATGGGTGGATTCCTCCTAGACGATGTCTTGTCGATCCCAGGATGCCCCTGGTCCCCTGGACATAGTCTACAGGAGCATCGCCTTATTTTTGCGCATCGGAGATGTTCTTATTGTTAGTGGGCTTCCTCCTAGACAATGTTTCATGGATCTCAGGGTATTCCTGGACAGCTAGACATCGTCTACAGGAGCATTGCCCAATTTTTTATTTGACGAAACCCCCTCTCCTACGTTAAATAACCATTTCCTAAAATTTTTATCATCATTTTTAATTCGCATATTATTTTTTTAAGTCATAGTCATAGTTTCAAAATAAGGCCAAAGATCACTACTTTTAATTTAATTTTCGATTGTTGGAGTTCGATTTCCATGACGTGCAATAGGATGTTTTTGTCGACAATCTCCTAATATAATGATTATTTTATGACCGAAAATTTTATTATTATTACGTAAATATTTCAACAATCGATTAATAGCTTCAATTGCATATTTTGAAGTCATAGATATTTCATCTATCATAATTATTTCAGTAGATTTTAATTGGTCACCATCATTTGTGTTTGAATAAATATTCCATGTTTTTTCTCTACTAATTTGCAAGGTAATTTGTCTGTTGTCTGTATGGTTTTATCGCCTTGTAATAAATTAACGGCAATTCTTGCATGAGCGATTGGTAATTGTACATTATGCACCTATGGAGTAGTGGGCAAAGTACGCCCTGGTTGAAGCACGCAGGCCGTGCTTGCCCACTGGACTCCTGTGATGCACCCTGCTGGAAATAGACGATTAAAATCGATTAAAAAAAATTTAATCGATTCTGAGACTAATTTGTGTATGTAATTTTGGCTATTAAATTTCATTATGTAATCGATTAAAACTGATTCAATGGAATTCATTAAAATCGATTAATTATAATTGTGCATCAATCGCTTTTAATATACTTTTTGGATATTATATTCAATTCGAAATAATCGATTTTAATACATTATCCGTTCATATTTATTTTAAATGTAAAAATTGGGCACAAGAATTAGTCCCAGGATCGATTAGTTATAGCTTTAATCGCTTTTAATCTTTCTTAATGCGATTTATGTGAATATGTATATGAGAGCTATCGTGTTTAACATAATCCGCTCTTAATGTCAAATCGCGCATTAACATTAATAACTTATAATAGACTTTAATGTACATATCATCGATTTTTATTCAATATAATGGAATGAGGTAATCCCGTCTGAAGTTATCGATATAGATAATTTTCCTATCAGAATTAATTGCCTTTAATTGACTTAGTAATCATTCATATACTTTTTTAATCGTTTCTTATCGGATTTAGTGCTAGGAATGATCCACGATGAAAGTAATCGATGAAAGTAATCGGCGAGCCGGAGGCGGCGATGCGCACGGCGCTGCGACTGCGCGAGTATGAGGAGCTGCTGGAGCAGGAGCCGGTGTACGCGCTGCTGGCGCTGGCGAGCTGCGCCTGCCGGGCTTTCGCCACCTGCTCGCGGGCGTTCGTGCGCCTGGAGGCGATGGACCCGCGCTACGAGGAGCTGGCGGTCGAGCTGTT
>JAXIUT010049156.1:0-11218 GCA_035586675.1 Eurytoma californica | reverse complement strand
TACAACTACAGGCCAAGGAGAGGAAGTGAGGTTAGGGCTCATATTTATAGCCTTAAGCCTGGAGAAATTACCTGGACTAACACCACGAAGAACAGCGATTCAGGGCCCTGGCAGGAACATCTACCAGTCGTCGGCGAGTTGGAAGTCACCTGAAAACGACCGAAAAGCATCTAATCAACTCGAGGTTACCAGTACGGAACGAGCAAGCTATTACCTGGGAGAGCGACGACAACTGGCCACCGGCAATGAAGAGCGCGCACGACACAGCCCACTGAACAGTTGTGCGGCACTGGGAGATACCTGGAGGCGTACTTATCCCAGGACGTCTACGAAGATAAGACCGGCTCCGGGCGAGCAAATGTAAACATTTGCTCGCAGACGACAGTGGCTGCCATATTGGCCAAGTACCACCGGCGCTCACGCGAGAAAAGCGTGGCGCTAGAATCGACTGGAAGCAGCCTACACGACGGAGCCGAGAGAGCATTCCGTGTGGGGCGACGCGACGCGCAACCACGTTTCGGGGCCACAACGAGTCACCCCGGAAGCGGCGGTGTCAGGGCCAAGGAGAGAGTACACGAGCGGGACTTGCGTCACGTGCTAGGTAAGCCCTTAACCTATTGTCACTCCCTTTCTTTTCTTACGGACCGTCGGTGTGTGTGCGCGCTTGCGGAATCGGCGAACAGAGGCCCGTGCTGTCCACCCGCGTCAGGAGTGCCGCGACTCCAAGTATTTCGTGGCTGGCGCCTCCTTTTCTTTTAGTTTGTTTCTTATTATATTTTAGCCTTAAGGTCCTATTCAAATTAAACACCTTTTTATTTTAACCTGTGTTTTTATTGCGATAATTCAGTGTCAGGCCCTTATCCCCAGCCTGTCACAAACTGGCGTAACCAACGCGGGGCCGATACAATTTTCACTGTATATATTGTGGCCTTTATCGCGAGTAAAATAGTAAGAGAATTTTGTCGAACTACGGGATAATTTTTAAAGGGTTATTAGTGCGTATTATGTGATAGTACTTAGTGTCGCGGAAAATTAATGAGCGTGCGGAGTAGGGAAACCAGCGTAGCGGTTCGAACGGCGTACGATCGACATCTTTGTAACACACACGGCGGATCCCGGTGGAAGGACGCTCAGGCGGCCATCTTGACCGCGCTTCGAATCGAGCAGCCACGCGGCCAGCTCACCGCGTGCTCGCACGGCTTGCGTTTGTCCTAGAGTTTTGGTTTTTTTTTGCTAGAGAGTAATTGGCTTCTAGTAGTTAGTCGAATTTTCTTTTTATTTATTATTGAATTTTGCTTAATTGCCCTATGATTTTAATTTGATTTTGGGAAAGTGCACTGCTTGGGTTTATTTATTTTGCCTGTTATATTTATTTATTTTGCCTTGGATATTTATTTATTTTGCACTAGATATTTATTTATTTTTGGGTTACGGCAGCAGTGCAAGCGTCGGTTGCCGCGGTTGTAAAGGCGAGGCTCTTTCAATTTCGGAGATTGTTTGTTTATGTCGGGTAACTTGTGCGTTCAGGCCAACAGGTGTGCGTAATATATGGGCCTGACGAGAGTGTATTAGTGAGCAGGCGTTACAGTAGTATAGGTGCACACTTGTCGGCTGGAGCATACAATTAATTATAGCATACCGAGACACGGCACCTGTGTAGTAGTGAACCGCGACGGAGAATATTGCTCGCTGCTTATTTTTTTTGTTTTTGGTGCATTTATTATTTTTATTTTGCTGGATATCATATTTTCTCCCAACGATCTCCCTTCCCTATTGGCCCTAAAAATACTTCCTTCATGCTATAACGGAGTAATCGAATTGTGCGGCGTATTTGGGGACTCGCGAGTTTATTGAAACAGTAAGCGGCAGTGGAATACACGGCGGCGTGCACATTCGCACAACTCGTAGACGAGTCTCTTATATTGGCTTTGCTCCGCTTTTGCACGCATTGGATCTGTGGTTTGGACCATCACCTAGGGAATCGTTTAGCTTGGTTTTTCTCTCGTTCTTTTGGTCCAACAGCTGCTATTCTTTCTCAATTAAGTTGTCTTTATTTTTTTCTTTAGTCGTCTAGCTACTTGGGCTACGGGAGCCAAGTTCGAAGCAATAGGCTTACTGAGAGGGTGAGCGTCCCTAATTCGTCTTAGTGTCTGAGAGTTAGTTGGCCGATTCGTTTTGTTTCGTTTTTTTTGGTGGGGCGTCTCAGCGGTGCGCAACGTTTATCGACGATATTATCTGGAGTCGTTATCCCAATTGTTTTGGAGTTGGAGGAATCCCAGGGAACATTGTTTTTTTTTTTTTTTTTTCTTTACGTATAGGCGGTATAATTCTCAGCAGGCATTATGGAAGAAATCGATAACACTATCGAGTCGGAGTTTAACGCGCTAGACGATCCGTGGAGTACGGATGTAAATGTTGGGGCTCAAATAATCCATCGGGCAATAGATAGGGTATCTGACGGTAGAGTGGTTGAGTACTCCTTACGGGCGGGACTCAATATACACGGCGGAATCCATGTGTTGCGGGATAGACTACCCCGTTTCGAACTGCGAAGGTATTACGGTAGCGGAGCGGCACCATGGACCGTATCGATAGATGTACAGCCGCCATCCGAGATTTCGGGCGTCTCCCAACTGGAAGAGATCGATGATTTTGATCCATTGAGTCCTGCACGTAATCAAGAGAACGCTGATGGCAATCCCCCGGAGAATATTCAGGCACCGCTACCTACAGGGCAAACGATGGGAGCCTTCCAGGACCCTATATCTATGCAGATGTCCTCGCAGAATGTTTCGTCTATTTCATTGGAAGATATTGGCGAACAGTTGCCGGCTGCGTCGAGCTCTAACACGGTGCATGTGGGGGTACAAGAGAATTTAGTACCGATTTCTACATCCGAGAGACGGGTAGACACTGCTCCAGTAGTTGGGCCGGGAGGATACCACCCACAAGCGCAATCTACGCATTACCCACCGGCTTTTCCGGCAATGCCTCAAAATAATATCGCGAAGAATCTCCACATGGATTTGACGGCTCCTATTTCATCGGTGGGACCTCGCCGAGTGCAGATGAATGTCGCTGAATCGAGGTATTATACCCTCGATAGTGAGAATTATCAAGCTGATGCGACATCCTATCGTACGCTAGGATATGCTGCACCATCCAGACGGTTGGGTTTTCAGACGCCCGCACCACATCAATCCCCAATAGCCACTCCGATCACAACGACGGCTTCAGTATCGGCACCGATAGTCCCGATAACCAATACAACGGCTTCGATATCGGCACCGATTTAGAATGTGGGCATGCAGCAGCATAGAGTCGAGAGTGGAAACATTTCTTCGAACCCTTTACCCAATAATATACCGACGAGTTTGCCGAGCATTATGAGGACACCATCGGGACCGGCGCCATGGCGGAACAACAGGTAGATCACTCTATGCCAATGCGTAATAATGCCCAACCAACATGTTCTTCGGCCCGTATTAGTGGCCCGCCGTTACTGAGTATTGGGAATTTCGGGAATCCGATATCGTCTGCGGGCTATGCGAATAGAGAACAGCAAAGTCAACAGATACCACAGGTGGCGGCAGAACAATGTTGCTCAACAGACGCACAGAGGGAATTGCACTCCCGCCAGCCAACCCCACAAGGAAATTTTGCACCGATTAGCTCGACTAACGCGCATAGGGAGTCCCGGTTTCAGCCGCAACCTCCTCCGAGGAATTTCGAGGCGCTCAGTTCAGCTAACGCACCTGGGGAACCGCGTTTTCGATCACAACCACCTCAGGCAACTTTCGTGCCGTTTAGTTCAACGAACGCACTTGGGGAGCCGCGTCTTCAACCGCAAACATCCCAGGCAACGTTTGGGCCTTTTAGGTCAACTGACGCGCACAGGGTGCCGCGTTTCCAAACGCCACCAATACAGAGAACTTCTGAGCCGATTATTGCACATAACATACGTAGGGAACCGTGTCTTCAACAACTGCCACCCCAGATGAATTTCGAACAATTTACACCCATACATAATGCGACGTATTCAATACCCGACCCGCAACCTTGGAGGCCTATGCGAATACCGGCCTTTGTGCCCCCGCCTACACATTCACACACGCTTCCCAGCGCCATGCAGTATTCGGTTGGCCCATCGTAGCTCCTCAACAACTTGGATAGTTCGATGTTGGCTAGGGAACGTCGAATTGATGAATTGTTTAAGAAATGGCACGTGAGTTTTAAAGATGCGAATAAGGTCGAGTGCGAAGAATTTTTACAAAATTTATCTAATTGTAGGGCGGGGAATCAGTTATCCTTTGAAGATGTGGTTAGAGCTCTAACTTCCATTCTAGTTGACGAAGCTTACAGTCGAGAACATGTGAGTTGGGGTAATTTCCAAGATTTAGAGGCAGCTTTAAGGCTACAATTCGGAGTAGTGGCTGTCCAGGATAGCTTGAAATTAGCAATTAAGGAACGAACACGAGGCCCAGATGAAGATATCTCAACATACTTGAACAAGCTTAGATTGTTGATGGATTAGCGTAGACCTCGTAAGTCTTTGGAGAAGCAATTGAATCGGGCATACGAGAATCTTCATCCAAGCTATCAGGCAAAATTTAGAAGAACGCAGTTTAGTACGTTCCAAGAATCGCAAGAATTAGGCAAGGAGGAGGAAGCCCGACGCTTAAAAGCTAAAGCGTATAAAGCCCCGCTAAATGCCGCTGATTACCATTTCCCTAATTCTCAGTATGTTCCGCCGAAAATGAAGAAAGCACCGAAAATGGCAGCGGTAGAAGACCAGGCATACCAACAAGCCGACACTACGAAGCAAGGGGAAATTTCGACACGAACCTTAGCTCCCATAAAGGCACAACCTCAGCCTAAAACCAAGTTTCCCGGAGGCGGAAAACCAAAGCAACACGGCGGACCGCCAAAAGCTAAATCACAGCCGGTTGTGGTAAAAGCCGAGGCATCGGGGACAGCGACGGCTAGTCAGGCAAATGTGCCAGGTTCCAGCGCGACAGGACAGCCCGCGAATGGATCGCAGAACGAAGTGGCGATCAGTAATTATAGAAGCGGTTACTTTCCCGTAAAAATACGCAAACAGCGAGAGCCTTGTCATCGCTGTAGTCAACTGGGGCATTGGCAAAGCGAGTGTCCACAGCCGAAGAAGTGTATTGTCTGTCAGGCGCTGAACATAGATATCCGTGACTGCGAGCATTGTATGGCAAAGCTTCGGGAAAACTCCCCACGGCCGGAGTAAATAGAGCCGCCACTCCGGTAGCGCGTATGCCCCAACAGGCTCATATGATCCAACTTACCTTTAACGTGCTCCCGCCAGGACCTCCTTGTCAAGTTGATAAAATAGATATGACACGGATTGTCGATAGCCCATCGGATCAAAATCTGCATATACTGACAAAATCTGCATGTCGTGCAAGGAGAACACGTTACAAGATTCTATGGTACAGGGCCATAATCAAAATTCCGTTCGTCTGAGCAAGCAGAGCAACACTGATGGACAAGTCGATCGGTCGACTCCAAGATTTATAGAAAATCAGGAAGCAAATAATTGCGACTTAGTTCACTCGGATAGCTCTAGGAATATTTCTCGTGTAAATAGTTTGTTAGTAAGTAGTCGTAGTGATAAGGATAGTAATAGGGCTAGTGATAAGTGCGCAGTAGCATCGAACGGAGTAAATGGGATGAATGTCATCAAAGCAGAGCAGAGTGAGAGCCATGAAAAAGCAGCTGGACACTTTGCTCGCCCCGGAGTCCTTGGTACAACGAGCTGGGCAAAATTCCGATCCACGTTATTTTCTGACCATAGAGCTCAATGGCAGAAAAATTATCGGGCTTACGGAAGCGGTTCAATCGTTCCTAGGCAATGGGCTCAGTCACGCCTTTCAACAGAAGCTCCAATCGCGCAATACAGCGGTGCAAGTTGCCGATGGAACAGACGTTGATGTTCAAGGCGTGTTGAATGTGACGCTGTCAATTGATTAGGTGACCAAAACAGTGCCATTCAGGGTAGCAGATGGCCTCCGGTACGATTGCATTTTAGGTATAGATTTTATGCGAGCTTTTGAATTAAAAATAGATTCAGCGAATGATACTTGGTGGACTAGTAGAGGCATTATCCATCAATTTTATCCATACGGGCACGATCCGAGATGTTTCCCGGCCATCGTGAGTTTGGAAGGGTTGTCTAGAGCGACAGAGGAACAAAACAGCAAGTTAATCAGCTATTAGATGAATTAATTCCTCCAATGCCAGAGAAACTAGGTGTAACCAATTTGGCTGCATATGAAATAGATGTACAAGGACACCCTCCAATTCGCCAGAAACCTAGGCGGTTTGCGCCTAAAATTTTGGAGATCGCCAACGCGGAAGTAGACCGCATGCTTGCAGAAGGAATAATTGAGCCCTCGAACAGCCCCTGGTGTTGTAGCAACCCCGTAATTGTACCAAAACCGCACGATAAACATCGATTTTGTGTCGATTTCCGGGATGTTAACGTGCCAACCAAAAGAGTGGCGTATCCTATGCGTCATGTGGATGACATCTTGGATAATATGCGATTTGCTAGATTTATAAGCAAATTAGATTTAAGTGCAGCATACAATCAAATATTAATGCACGAAAAATGCAGAGAAATTACGGCTTTCTGTGTTCCCGGACGTGGTTTATTCCATTTCATACGCATGCCGTATGGCTTGGTAAATGCCCCAGCCACTTTCCAAAAATTAATGGATCAAGTAATTAGACTAGAATGTGCACCACACGTATTCTCATACTTGGACGACATCATTATAGTGGCAGCCACGTTCGAAGAACACATGTATTGGCTCCGTAAGGTTTTAGAGGCCCTATAAGAGGCGAATCTGCAAATAAATCGAGAGAAATCTGAATTTTGTAGTGCTGAAGTGAAATATTTTGGCTACGTAGTAAATGAAGAGGGACTAAAGACTGACGAAGATAAAGTGAAGCCCGTCATTGAATATCCAGCTCCCAAAAATTTAAAGCAACTGCGGCGCTTCTTAGGCATGATTGGGTGGTA
This sequence comes from Eurytoma californica, assembly GCA_035586675.1. Lineage (NCBI taxonomy): Eukaryota > Metazoa > Arthropoda > Insecta > Hymenoptera > Eurytomidae > Eurytoma > Eurytoma californica. The sequence continues at coordinate 4,164 of JAXIUT010049156.1, read as the reverse complement.
TTCGAGATTCATAGATAAACGGGCGCAGTATAAAGTACCACTCACTAAATTAATGAGAAAGGATGTTCATTGGCATTGGGGCGAAGAACAGCAAGAAGCTTTCGAACAACTCAAGCTTGCACTCACTAAGGCTCCAGTTTTGGCCCGTTCAGACATGAATCTCCCATTTTCTCTACAGACGGATGCGAGCGACTATGCAATCGCTGGTGTGCTCACGCAAGAATTTGATGGTGAAGAACATCCGATTTATTATGTAAGCCGTATGCTCTCACGGACGGAAGTTACACAACCACCGAAAAAGAATGTCTGGCGGTGCTATGGGCTGTTGAGCGACTCAAGTGCTACTTCCAAGGTGGCCAAATCACCGTGGTTACTGATCACCATAGTCTTCTTTGGCTGAATAACCTCAAAGATCCGACTGGCAGATTAGCTAGATGGAACACTAAACTGCAAATGTACGACACCAAATTCGTGCACCGTAAAGGAGCATTGCACAAAGTACCAGATGCACTGTCGAGGGCCTGGGAAGGAGTACCAGAATTAGCGGCGATAAGTTCTGCAGAAATCGTAGATCCGTGGTACGAAAGAAAACTGAATGCAGTGCGCAAATTTCCACATAAATATCCGGATTTAAAAATTGAGAATAACTTATTATATGCGCACAAACCAAGCAGACTTATCGATCCGTTAATTCCAGATTTAGAGGCTTGGAAATTAGTACTCCCAACCGACAAGCGAGAACAAGCTATCTTTGAAGCTCATAATACACCTCAGGCAGGGCATTTGGGCGTAGAAAAAACATTTGCACGTTTAGCAACCTATTATTATTGGCCAGGATATTATTACGATGTGAAATGCTACGTAAGAGCATGCCAGGAGTGTCAAGCACACAAGAGTTCACAACTTCCTCCAGCAGGTTTAATGCAAGAAAGAAACATCGATGGTCCGTGGGTTGTGGTAGCTGCGGATATTATGGGCCCAAAACCACCATCTAAAAATGGTTTCAAATATTTGATTGTATTTGAAGATCTGTTTACGCGATACGTCGAAATTAAACCTCTTAAAAAGGCGAACGCGAAAACTGTTTTAGAGGCGTTCGAGCAACTTATTATAAATCGTTGGGGGGTGCCCGAAGGTGTTATGGACGGACAACGGTACGGAATTTTCGAACAAGTTGGTAACGGAAAGGTTAGAATTTTATGGCATTAAGCAAACGACTTCAGCGCCCTATTTTCCACAGGCAATCCCGGTAGAACGTGTCAACAGAAACCTGAGGCCGATAATAAATAGCTTTTTAGCGGAAGATCATCGGGACTGGGACGCGCATATTGGAAAATTTTGTTTTGCCCTAAATAACGCCGTTCATTCGTCTATAAAAGTGTCCCCCGGGTTTATGAATTTTGGCCGAAATCCTACACCTTCGATCTTACTTAAGAAACACATTGAAAATTCAATTCCCATCCATCCCAGTAGTATTAATATGTGGGTAGAAAGAGTTACGAGATTACCTGCTTTGTATGATTTGGTAAAAAGGCATATTGATGAAGCATCTTCCCGACAAGCTAAATTTTATAATAAAAAAAGGCGTGATGTGCTATTCCAAGTGGGAGACTTAGTTAGTCGTCGCAATCACGTCCTGTCGTCGGCAGAAAATAAATTTGCAGCAAAACAAGCAGCGAAATTTGTAGGGCCATGCAAGATTGTCAAAGTCCATTAGCCAAATATTTATCTGGTGGTGGATGAGGGCAGCGACAAAGAGGTGAAGGTATTTGTAAATGACTTAAAAAGATATATACTACCTCGCGGAGAAAATGCAGCACAATCTTCTTCGGCAGATGTATCGGCAGATAGAGGCGAGAAAGTACCGGCGAGGGGGAAGAACCCTTCCGGCACAACGGGTGATCGGGGAGCTGCCCGAGCAGGCGCCAGAGAAGAAGGAGGCAGCGACCCAAATGACACCACCAATGCCACCACGGCGCGCGTCAGGGGACAGCGCATCCCCAAATTCCCCGTCATGGCCGATCCGCCGGCTGATGGGACTGTCGGAGATCACAGTCCTCCGGCAACCACATCGATCACCATCACCAACCGAGCCGATGCTCCTCGTGGTCGGAGCCGAGGTCGAAGAGGACGGCCACCAAGGAGAGGAAACGTTGGAGGACTCCCTGGGCCAACTAAGGAAGGAGCCGCTGGCCAACGCCGCGGACGAGGCCGCCCTCCAAGATATCGTCCCGCCTGAGGAGCAAATGGGGCAGGAGGACGTTGCCCAGGGCAAAGAATGGGGCTCCAATGAAGGGGTGGCTGGCGCTCTGGAAGCCATCAGAGAGATCGCCGGGGAGGCTGTAGAAAGGCGCTCCCGTCCCCGGCCAATCCGATAATGGCTGGAGAGTCACCACCATGGAAGGGAGCCGTTCCTCCTGCGCCCCCAAAAGTGCGTAGAGTGCGGTTCGAACTGGAACCGGCTGTGGAGAACCCGCAGCCCATCCAAGCCCCGGTAGCACAGCCGATGGCGCTGCAAGTGAATCGGGAGCCACCCTTGCGAGAGGGAAGACGGTAGCCCATCGACCGCATGAAGTAGGGACAAGGATACCGGGGTGCTGGAATTGTGGGCAGCGAGGCCACAGCTGGAACCAGTGTGTAGAGCCTCTGATGCCCTACGTACGGAGAAAGCTGGAGAAAAAGGAGAGGATACGGGCGAAGGTAAAAACTAGATTGGAATAGCTACCAAGGAGGTGATGTAGGAAGGAAGTAATTGGATAATTTCATGTGTTTCAGAGAGTAGACTCCCAGGTTCGGAGGAGAAGTATTTACTTCTAATTATTATTTATTTTGTGTTTAGAGGCCCCAAAAGACATTATTTAGTTTATTAAGGAGACAAAAATCTGTCGAAAAATAGGGCCAATAATCAAATATATTTTTATATTCTTGCCGAAAACAAGGGTTCAAGCTGTGAGACAGCACATATTTTTCAATATATGAATGTTCTGTATACAGTTGTGAATTTATTTCCCAAAACCCTTATCCTCAAACAAAAACTCAGCAAAGTAAAGTAGTAAATTAAAATTAAAATTCATAATGCACCTAAGATATTGAGAACTTGAGTATTACAAAAAGGAAATAGTTTTTTTTCTAAAACATAAAGCCAGGAAAATAAACCCAAGGCGGGAAGTTAAAAGAAAGAATGTTTTATGAAAAATTCGATCAAAGAGATTGATCTCATTTTAGTACATGAAAAGTTACACCAAGAGGATCTTTCATGAAAAATTCAATCAAAGGTATTGATTTCATTTCTTTCATGGCGTGCATATAAGGAAAAAGAAAATTCGATCAAAGAGATTGACCTCATTTTTGAGTACAGGAAGAACGAATTCGTTTTTATTTCTCTCTCGTGGGCAAATAAGAGCGTGCAAGCAGTCGCTTCATTTTGTTTTTTTTTTTTTTTTTTTTTTTTTTGTTTTTTTTAATTATTTTGGTTTATTTATTCAATTTATGGCCTGAGCAAGAAAGGGAGAGGTAAGGTAAGGAGCTTAACCAATGAATGGTTTTCTTTTTTTTTTATTCAAAGTTAATATTGTTAATAAGGAATGTTGAATAATGTAAGAGTGCAGAATGAGTGTGTTAGCTCGCGATAAATGGAAAGAAAACCACAAAATGTAAAATATTGTAAATAGGATTGTTTTTTTTATTGGGCTGCCAGTACACGAACAGGAAGAAATTATTATTTAGACAGGAAACACACAATACACCGCGTACATATTCACACAGATTCACACAATGAAAGAAAGGAGTCCAGAAGCAGAAAGTACACGTTCCAGAGAAGACACACAACACAAACACCTACACTAACACCGATGTAGGCAATACCGGTTGCCTTAGTTTTAAGACGATAGGTTAATTGCGTAGAGTAAGGTGTATTGGGCTTATTTTTGGTGTTTTCAGTTATTACTATAGTTGGTTTTAAACGAAGTTTGTGTTACCCCCAACTTCGGTTTGGCGGGGGGGGGATGTGACAGGGTGGTTTTACCACCTGTCATAAAAACCTAGAAATAAGCCCTAATAAGACACGCGTGCACTATAAGCCCTCATGCGGTACTTAGCTAGGTACTAGAACCGTGGAGAGCTGAAAGCGAGCAAAGCTACCTACCCGCAAGGAGCTAATAGAGC